>LGRX02022039.1:0-11280 GCA_001247695.2 Cymbomonas tetramitiformis
TCACAGGGTTGTCACAGGGCGATCACCGGGTTGTCACAAGGTTATCACAGGTTATTGTACGAAGCATGCACTCTCGCCCCTCCCCCGCAGAGAGCACCGGTCACAACAGGCAAGCAGAGGTCTCGGCAGATTCATATATTCATAATATATTAATTGCCACCGTCTGGCCTATTCGGTCTCTCAGCATGTGGCATGAGTGTTTGCCTCCCTCTCTGTCAGGTGGAGCAGGTCTCTGAGGTCACAAGCACGAAGCTTCTAAGCAAGTTCCTAGCAGGTTCCCGTGTAACTGCTATTCCTAGCAGGTTCCCGTGTAACTGCTATTCCTAGCAGGTTCCCGTGTAACTGCTGTCCGGAGTGGAACTAGGCGCCATGCGCAACAAGGACTCCGGCTGGTTCTTCGAAGTTGCTGTGAAGGACTCCGGCTTCACAGGTTCCCCATGGGAATCGTGCACCCTTTGAGACTCTGCCGCCCAATCTGCGAAGCAGCCGCTCACCTGACAGACCTAACAGGCACCCAAAGCCAAATGTGAAGGGGAGGGAAAGTGCGAAGGAGCGGGCCATCACCTCAAGAGAGCTCCTTCGCTGCCTCCGCGAACGCGGCCGGAAGGATGAGCCGCTGCTCGTCGTCCAGTTCGCAGTACCTCTCCCAACAGTCGGACTTCCAGTCCCCTTGCACCTTGATGTAGAGCTTCTCCACCTTCAGCCGCATGGCTGCCGTGGCCCCGCCCCTACGGAGCGAGTGCCCCGCATACCTGGCCGGGTCCAGCCCCACCTGCTCGGCCAACTTCTTCAGCCCCGCCACCAGCACCGCGTGCGACATGGGCACCAGCGCGCCCCGCTTGCCCCTCCCCTCCACCTGGAAGAGGGGCGCCTCCTCCGGCAGGGCCTCCGTGGCCAGCATGAGCTGACGAAGGGCCTCCACCGGGCACAGCCGCGACCCCGGCACCGCCACCAGCGGCACCCAGTGGTAGCGCTCCCCGCACTCGATGGTCTTCGAGTGCCGCACTCGAATCTAGACCACATCTCCAGCCTCCGCGAAGAGCACGTCCTCTCTCACCAGCGCGCCTCTGGCGTTCCAAGCCTGGGACTTCCCCACTGTGAGGTTGTCCTTGCGGAACAAGCCGTAGAATCCCACCAAGATGGCCGCCCACAGCGCCAAGCCCGTGATCGTCTCCATGTCCGCAAACTCCGCCATGTGCGCCAGGTCCCGCGACGTGATGGACATCACCGGCTTCGCGGGCCGGTCCCACGTCCTGCGCACCCCCCGTAGGGTTGCCGCCACCCAGAACCGGTGAGCCACCGGCGTCCACTCCACCCCCTGCTGCAAGTGAAGGGACCGCATGCCTGCCAGGTTGGACTTGATCGTCCCTGGCTACACGAACCACGCTGAGAAAGCAATGAAGCGCGCCAGCGTGGCATCCGACGCCGGCAGCAATGGCTCCAGTCTAGGCACGCGATCCGCACACAGAAAGTGAGGAAGGCCTTGACCCCCGCGTCGTAGGACCTCTGCGTGCTCTCGGCGTACGCCCCGTCCTGGTAGCGCTCCACCGCCACTGCCAGCTCCTCCAGCAGCTCCTCTGCGCCCCGATCACACCCAGTCGGGCAACTCCACTGGCTCCAGTGGCACGCGCACCACCAGCACGTCCCACCGAGTGGGCCCCCACTCTGAGCGGCCCTTGCCGTCCAGCGCCGGCGCCGTGAAGAGCATCGAGCATCGTGCCCGCCCGGTACTTGCGCACCGGGCGGAACACCTCGCGCATCCCCGACACCAGCTCGTACGCCTCGTCCCCCTCCCACACCGGCACCAGAAAGCACCCGCCTGTGCCCATCTGCTGCTTGCGCTTGCACTTCAGGAAGTTGAGCAAGATCTCGTACATCACCGAGAATGGGAGGTTCGCCCACGCGTTGAGCCCGTCGAAGCGCTGCTTGCGCGCGTCATCCTCCGCGCTCCAGCTCCGCACGCAGAATGCGTTCGCCCGCGAGGACGCCACGCACGCGTCCAGGGTGAACGGCCCGAACTCCTCGTCCATCTCCGCGAACAAGACCGGGGAGAACTGCCAGTCGTCCCGGTCCTGCCTCCACAGCACCTCCCGCTTGCGCATCGCCCACCGCATGTGGAACTCCTCGAGCTTCAGCCGCGAGAGCAAGTCCGCCAGGAGGTTGTCCTTCGACGAGATGTACTTCGGGCGCAGCCGGATGTCGTGCTGCGCGCAAAGGTAGAAGATCTTGCGCAGCAGCGGGATGTACTCGACCGGCCCCCAGAACTTGTCCACCTGAGTGAGCGCGCACTGGTTGTCGATCCGTACCACCAACGTCCACCCCGAGAGCCTGTGCGCCCACAGGGCCAGCGCCCACCACACCGCGAAGAGCTCGAGGTAATTGATGTGGGACTTCGCCTTGCTCGTGAAAGGGTAGAAGTCGCGCTGCGGCATCTCCGCGAGGTCCTCCCACGAGACGAGGAAGTAGTCGGGCTGGCGATGCCCGCCCATCCCCTTCCTCAGCGACGCGTCCGTCGCGAAGGCATCCTCGTGCACGTCCTCCTTGTGCAGAACCACCTTGCGCCCGTCGTACAAACGGATCACGCGCTCCACCACCTTCAGGTCCTTCATCACGCCCGTGCTCACCGCCACGCGCGACCTGCCCGATGTCGCCGCGACGAGCGCGAACCCCTGCCGCGTGTAGAGCGACAGCCCCCACACCACCTGGGCGCAGAATGCCAGCAGCCCAAGCAGCGACTCCAGCTTCCGCCTGCGCACGGGCCCCGTCGCAGCCTTTGCGCGCATCTCCCGCAGCCTGCTCGTCACCTACTGCACGTGCTCCTCGTCGATCGACGCCGTGCATCTCACCAAGATGCCAAGGAACTCCATACGGCGCGCTGGACCCTCGCACTTGGCCCGATTCACCTTGAAGCCCAACATGGTCACGAACTCGATTAATAGGTCCATCATCTCCTGAGCTTCAGCTGCCGTACGCGCCACCATGAAGAAGTCATCAAGGTACCCGACGCACAGCACTCCCTGCGCCTGCATCCACGCCACAATCGCCCGCGTGTAGCGCATAAAGATGCCCGGCAACGCGCGGTTCCCGAACGGGCTGCGTGTGTCCATGTACCGCACGCCGCGCCACTGGAAGCACCGCGCTGCCCAGTATCGCGACGCGACAGGCAACGACCTGTACGCCTCCTCCTTCCACCTTCACCATGTACATGCCCGGCCGCAGCAGCGGGTACGCGTCCTTGACCGACGTGAACTCATCCTTCTGGAGGTCGATCCAGTTGTTGACCCCGATGAACGAAGGCCGCGAGTAATCCCACACGGGACGGTACTTGAGCTTCCCCTTGCGGAGTCGCTCCACCATCCCGAGGGCCGAAACGCCTCGCGGTAACCAGTCGCGCGCGTCAAAGATCCACCCCGCGGCCATCTCCTTCGCGAGCTCCGCGGTCGTCGCCTCCTCGTGCTCATCTCCCACGTAATTCTCCACGATGTACGGCTCGTCTGGCTCCTTGCCCGCGAAAGGGAACCCGACTCCGCACGCCACGCCTCACACTAGGAAAGCCACGTCTGGCCAATCCTTCAGTGCTTCCGCCAGAAGATGTGCTCGCTCCGACATTAGCGGTACCTGCGCCCCCACATCGCGCACCTCCTACTGGAAGCGAACACGCTCCTCCTCCGTCGTGCCGGTACCGGAGAGGCCCCTCGCCCTGGCGCCCTCCACGATCGCTGCACGCAATGCCGGCCACCTCGCCGACCTCGACTCCGCCACCGCCGGGTAGTGCTGACCGCACCCGGTACCCGCCGGAGGCACCGCCGGCGCCGCAACCGGTGCCGCCAGCAACGGTGCCCCTGCTGCATCCCACACCGGCACCACCAGCATCTTCCGAAGCTGCGCCCACCACGGCTCCGCGTCCTCCACCTGCATCTCTCGCACATCACCTGCAGGCTCGGGCTCCCGATCGTCGCTCGCCATCGTCACATCCTCCGCGTGCTCCGCCTCCGGCTCCGCAACGATCTCCCCGTCAGGCGCCACCCGTGCCCCCCCGCCACGTTCCGGCTCCCCCGGGGGCGTGGCCTCCCCCGGGCTCCACCGCGAGTCCCATCATCCCCGGGCGCCTGCTGGCGCCATGCACTCGTGGCCCTCGTAGTGCACATGGTTCTTGCTCTCGCACTTGACGCAGTGGTGAGAGAACCTGCAAGACTTCCTCCCGCATCCCGCCTGTGAGTTGTGGTCATAACATGCGCTCCGCGAGCGCCTGTCCTCGCCTCGCCGCTTGCCGGCTTGCCCGGGCTTGTCCGGCTTCGCCCCGCCCGCATCCGGCTGAGCCGGCTCCGGCACCTGCGGCTTCTTCTGGTAGCGGCTGCCGGCACCCCTTGTGCCCCGCCACCGCCACCACCGCCACCACCGCCACCACCTCCTCCGTAGCCCTTCTCCTTGATGCCCTTGTCCCGCTTGTACATCTCCCGATGGGTTGTGTACGACACCAACTCGAACATGGTGGAGGCTTCCTTCTCCATGCGCACGCAGAGGTAGTCGTAAAACTTGCGAAGGTGGTCCCACAAGTAGTCGAGGGACATGAGTCTCATCCACCTTCTGAAATGCAGTAGCAAATCCCGCCTCCTCGGGGGCCTTGCACATCAACACGGTGAACTTCTCGTCCCACTCGTCGAAGGTCCGGCAGTGCTTGGCCTTCGCCTCCAGCACGATCCCCCTCTTCGAGTCCAGCCTCCACTCTGCGCCTCCCTCCTCGTAGTCGCCTCCGGGGCGCGACACTCGGATGTCCATCCCTCTGAGCGCGCCACCCGCGGGGAGAATGGGTCCGGCAGGCGCGGCAATCTCACCTGGCGGGCGTGTGATGTCCTTGACCGCCAAGTTGCCGTCCAGCGCCCTTCGCAACTCCTCATCCGTCGCCGTGCGCAGCGACCCGAAGCGCGCCTTGGTTGCCGCCCGCTTCCTCTCCTCGCCCTCGCTGTCCTCACCATCCGATCCGCTAGGTTGCCGCACCGTGCGCCTCTTCCTGCTCGTTGCTGCTGCCATAGCCCACTCCTCATCGAACAATGGTTGCGCGATCCCCGGTACACCTGCCAGTGCTCGCTGCATACTCGCCGGCTCCTGCAGCGCTAGGTCGATGTACGCGTACAAGTGCTTTGTGCGCACCTTCCTGTTCTCGTGAAGCTCCTCCGGCCCGCACTGCTCCTGCTTGCACGCGGGAAATCGGTCCTCCACCAACTCGAACTCCCATGGCTCCACCCGTCCAGCCGGGTGCCGCCCGAATGCATGCTTCACCCGCGCTAGGCCTGCCGCCTGTCGCGCCGCAGCGACCTTGATCTCCGTGATCACGCGCGCACACTCCGACCATGTCCACCCCAGGCGCCGCCACACTGACGCCCGTGTCACATCTCGCAGGGAAGCGGGCGAATCACATCCCTTTCTGCCGCCTCCCTTGCTGATCGGGTCACGCCCCGCCAGCGCCGCCGCAACCGCTGCCTCCACTATGCGTTGCACCTCCTCCTCTGAACGCAGCACTCCTCTCGGCGATGGTCCCGACGATCCGGGGCTGCCGCTCCCGTTCGGAGAGGGTTGCGTACCGGGCCGCGTCTCCTGCTGCATGTCACGCGCTGCCGTCGCCCACGCCATGACCCGGCGACGCTCCTTCGCCGCCACCCCGCGCAGCCGATCCCACCTGTCTCCAAGCTCCCCCAGGGGCCACTCACCGCGCACTACAGGCCGATCACTCTCAAGCAGCCCCACCTCCACCAGATCGTCCGTGGGGCCCTCTAAGTCCTTCGGCATGTCCTCCACGATCGCTTCCTCCAGCCGCTGGAACTCGATCAACATGTCCCTCCGCTCTTCCAGCACCACGTCCTTCGTCGTCGGCCTGGAGGGGTGCGCCAGCACCAGCAGCCGCTCCACCGCTGCGACCCTGGTTTTGGTACACCAAATCGCCGCCCGCCGGTACTGATCCACCGTCCTGTTCACCTCCGGCGACGACAACCGCTGACTCCTGCCTTCTCCTCGTTGACCTCCCATGTCCCGTGATCTCCTCGCGCAAGCCAAAAACTGCACCTCTGCCGATCGGAAACCAGACGCTATCCGAGTCTGCCTCCCAAACTTCCTCCGCGCAAGTCGCACAAAGGTTGGTCTTCACGAACGCGCGCCTGTCTCTACGGCGCAACGGGTTCAAGATCGGCTCCCAAGTCTGACACTTAGCGTGAGAAAATACTTCACGCTCCCAGCACACGAAACACGGAAAAGACGAATCCGCCTCTGGCACCTCCAGCTCGATCACCGGTACCCGTGCGTACGGAAAATGTAGCTGTCGTACGGATAACGCGGGTCCCAGAACGGACAGTTGAACTTGCACTTGCAGGGCACGAAAACTGGGTGCGACCAGTCCCTCTTGTCAGTGCGATTCTCCAAAGACGCGCATACTCCTGCAATGTCGGTCTGCGTTCCCGCGTCTTTCTCTGTGGGTTGGCCGTACGATCCTCTCAGCCCAGCTTTCAACTGTCCAGACATCTGCGCGTAAACAGTGCGAAAATTTTGATATACGCTGCGCGATATCAATGAAAATTTTGCGAATACGTTTTCGGAATCAAAAGAAAGGAAGAACAGTGATGGGGCGTTGCTCCTGAGGCTGAGATTCCGAAAAACTGCTTGACACCTCGTGAGAAAGTTGTTAACTAATCAACTTCTCGTGTCAAGCCCAGACGTGTCACGTGTCATCGATCCCGTGATCGATGACTCCTCCCGTCCCGATGCCACAGACACAGTGTGGCATCGCTCTGGCAGACGGGCCTGGCGACCCTACACTTAGGGTTTGCGTGCGTAGCTTCTACAATAACCCAAATTATTATTTTCCAAATAATAATTGTCTAGTTGTCACAGAGCCATCACAGGGCCATCACAGGGTTATCACAGGGCCATCACAGGGTTGTCACAAGGTTATCACAGGGTTGTCACAGGCGATCACAGGGTTATCACAGGGCGATCACGGGGTTGTCACAGGGTTGCCACAGGGTTGCCACAGGAGATCACAAGGTTGTCACAGGGCCATCACGGGGCGATCACAGGGTTGTCACGGGTTGTCACAGGGCCATCACAGGCCAATCACAGGGTTGCCACAGGGCCACCACAGGGTTGTCGCAGGGCCATCACAGGGTTGTCACAGGGTTGTCACAGGCCATCACAGGGCCATCACAGGGTTGCGGGAAGGGCTTCGAGCGGGTGGAGCCTCTCACTTTGCCAGTTGTTTGGATACTGCCCGCAGGGCGGCCCAGTTTCCATTCTTCAGTCTCGCCTTCTTAAACGCCGTTCGCAACTCCGCCTCTTTGGCGTCCTCTGCCGAAGACTCCGCTGCTGTTGAGTCCTTTTGCGGGGCGCGCTCTTTCAGGTGCTCGCGGAGGTTGAGCACTGGGCTCGTGGTGAAACTCGGCCAACCGGCGGGCATGCGGGCGGATTCCTGCTGGCAGGGCGAGTGCCATGCCCGTCCCTTCAAATGGAAGCTCATTGTGCTAGTATGGAGACGGCAGGCAGCCTGATCAAGGGCCCTGGATGCGGAAACCCTCACAGGAGGTAGGCATGGGGAGAAGGTCAGCGGGCAGCCCCACAGTCCCAACAGGTTTGAGCTCATCTACAGGAAGGAAGGAGTGCTACGCGCACTGATCTCTGGCTAGAGACCATCGTGTAGCGCAGCTTGCAGGACACAGCTTGCAAGGCACGGCTCACCCTTGTAAAAAAGAAAGAGCAGGGCGGGGCCGTGACCAGATACAATGCTGAGAGACGTGAGTGGCGCCCGAAGGCCCAATTACCACATCAAGCATATCATAGGAAATTGCTCGAGGTGCAATCACTCGCGCCGTGCAATAAGTGGCCGGACCATAAATCGAACCCCAAACAGAAAGGCAGGTGAGGAATGCACCCACACCCTTTACCCGTATGTTCTGTGCCTTCCTCAGATCCTGGAGGCCCCAGCCGTCGGGCATCCTAACCACGGCACTATCCGCCCAGTGTGACGCGGCCTACCCAGAAGAAGCGCGAACAATGCTGCACAATTGCCACATTACACAAGTGATGAACACTCCAGGCAAGGTTGCCCGACTTGGATCTGGTCACTACCAATGCAGTAGCAAAGGTGCACTGGGCAAAGGAAACCGCTTGCATCCACAGACTTGCTTCCCCCCGCACAGACAGCAATGCTGCCCTCTGCATATGTACGGCGAGCACAGTGAGAGATGTGAGGCGCGCCCGAAGGCCCAACCACCACATCAAGCAAATCACAACAAGAGTGCCCTCAGTGTCCCATCACACAATTCAGATAGCACGCATGCATACTGAAAATGGTGGCATAGATGAATGGCATGATTCGCTGCGCATTGCACTGCTGAAAGTGAGATAGACGCCTACTTGCATGTGATGTACTAACATTCGGGTAGCACGGAGTCAGCGTATTCTGGCGGCATATCCTCGGGCGGCTTGCATGCCGTGCATCATAAGTACGGTCGGCGTGGTTACATAACGTGCACAATAAGTATGGTCAGTTCATTCATTCTGCATGACTTCGTGGCGAAGTACACACACTTACGAACCTTGGAGTCGACAGAGTTGTCGTCCTCCACTCCCTCCTCTTCGTATTCGGTAAGCTCGTCATTGCTCGCCCTGCTTATCTTAGCGCGATTAGTGCGTTTCACCTCAACAGCAAAGGAGAAACCTACACCTTATCCAAAGTGAGACGGCGCACGAAGCGCAGGGGAAAAGGGCGAGGTTTGGCGCACGAAGCGCAGGGGAAAAGGGCGAGGTTTGGCGCACGAAGCGCAGGGGGAGAGGGTGAGAGGTTGAATACGGGGATCAACGAGCGGGAGCCCTAAGGGCAACAAGTGTGGTCTTCGAGATGGTATCATCCTTCACAACATGACAAGGCAGTAACAGGCGCTGCGGCCATGGAAGGGAGGCTATTGGTTAGTTCACCTATCGAACTCCATCAGCGAGTCGTCAAGCAGCACGAGTCAATATAGCGGGTCACGTTAAGTGGTGTCTTGTCTCGGTGTCAGTAGTCTCCAGGCAGTTTCCAGCCGTCGAAGGGCTGCACGTGATCCTGCTCTGCCTCCAGCTGCAAAACGGCTCAGTATGGATGCACTCACGCGACACTCAGGCCGGAAGACCATCGTGCGTGAAAAGGGGACAGCATGAAGGGCACGAATAGTGAAGGCGGATCTGATGTTCGAGAGCTGCGTAACACGTCCGTTGTCCGAAGTAATGTCAGCGAGGTTTGGGCTTGCAGGCGTCTGGCGAGCGAGATGTACAATATGTACTGAATATGAGGGGGCAGAAACGGGGCTACTGACTGCAGCTTCTAGGACGATATGTTCTGCCGCGCAAGCCGAGGGAGGTGTAAAAGCAACACCGTATCTGGCGATGACGGGAATATGCTGTTGGTTCAAACAAGTGAGCCATAACGAGGATGGCATTTCGTATTTCGTCTACGACAAAACGCACTGATCAGTCGGCAGTGGACATGAGCATCGATGCGAAGTAGAGCTTATGCGATACACACGTTCTCGAGTCATTTACAAGGAACATACCTGATACGGATTCGTAACCCAGACAACCCACACAAAATTGTCCGTCTGATCGAGGCAGAGAGCCGCGTACTCGAAGCACTCAAGGAAGTCCCCTGGCAACATTCGCAAGCTCCTTGAGGCACGTTTGGTACAGATGAGAAAGGCGAATTGGGCTCACTCTGAGCTCTTGTCGCAAGTCACAAGCATGACATACAATGCGGCACCTATCAAGTGGTCTCGCGACCGAAAGCGCCCTTGCCTTGTTTTTAACGTCGATACCGCGAGAGGATAATGTGATGCGCAAGAGTAACTTACGTCAAGCGGCACAAGTGAGTTGCCTCTAAAGCTGAAAGTTAGGGCACCATATCCACATAAGATTTGCCTTCATATTCCCATATCTGATACATTCGTCTGTTGAATTCGGGGTAAAAGTGTCGTGAGGTAAAAATTATGTGCACTTGGAGTCAAAACCTAGGACGAGGTTAATTGTCAGATGGCACAATAATTTGTTAACAGTAGCCTTCAGAGTTGAAAGGTCGGGCGAATACGTATTTGGAGAATAATACGTAATTGGTAAGTCGTCGGACGTCGCTTGCATTGTTTGCCTTTGAAGCTGAAGATTATGCTGCGTCAAGAAGCAGTGCTTTTACTGGCTCAAAGGCACGTTGTCGTCAAGTCACGTCACGCGATGCGTTCCGGACCACACGTTCACCAGGCCGAAAAAGCCCAATAGCCTCAAGCACCACCAGCGGAGCGAAACGTGAGAGATTCCTTCGAAGAAAACAGTCAAAGGTCCTTTCGATTCAGCGTGATTTCTCTTGTATATCGGGTTTCGTAATCTTTTCGGGTTTTGGTTTTCAGAGAGACAGTTCTGTGTATAAAAATGTTAATGTAAATCTTAATGTTAATCCATCAATCTTAATCTCACGTAAATTTCGGGAGAGGTTCCTAGATTCTGACGTGAGGATTCAGTGATACAGTATCATGACATATAATAATACATTATATATAAATTATAATTATATATCAGAATATATATAATATATACATTATATATATAATGTATATATTATATATATTTATATAATCACCAATAACAGTATCATGACTGTCATACCATACCATACCATACCATACCATACCGCACCATACCATACCATACCATACCATACACATACCATACGCACCGCTATACCATACCATACCATACCATACCATACAGTAATCACTCACTTTTGAGAAAACCCGAAGCAGCCAGCGTTTGGGGCACTGGGGGGGGAGGGGGGGTACCCAACTCGATGAGTACGGCTGGCTGGCTTTTTCGGCTAAGAAAATTCCCGAAATAAGCAACCTTTGTGCTGGCGCCGAGGGCGATTTTTCCTGAAATTATGGCCGTTTTAAGAATAATAATAATAAAACATTTACGCTAGCAAAGGGGACAAAGTCCTGAGAGTGCGGTATCCCTGCAAAGCAGGCTAGTGAAAACACCGGGGGCTACTCCCTCTGCTATAGCGCGCCCACAAAGGGGCTCAGCCCACTTTTCAGCAGGGTGACATCTAGAGAAAAAGCTAAGTGCTAGGCAATAAAAAACTCTAGAAGATGGAGAAGCAGCCATGGCCGGGTGAGTGGAGGGGTGGCTGTATCTGAGCGGTGGGGAGGGAAGTCGAAGAATTAAGGGGGGGTTTGGAGACGTTGAGGAAGGGGGACAGGGTGGGCGGGGGAGAGG
>LGRX02022041.1:0-12986 GCA_001247695.2 Cymbomonas tetramitiformis
TCCTAACACCAAACCCATGAGAATCGTGGACCCTGTTTTCATGACCTGTCCTAACACTAAACCCATGCGAATCGTCGACCCTGTTTTCATGATCTGTCCTAACAGGAAACCTTAGTAGGTCCATAAGTGCATCCCCTCGTAGATGGCAGACTTGGCAGGTTTGGCGGTGACCCATGCACACCCATTGGACCCATCTCCACGGGACTACCATTTTTTTAGAATTGGAGTATACACGAGTCTGGAGGCTATTTTAACTAGCAACTCCGTGGTGGGAGCACGGGAGTCGCATAATTGAGCGTGCTCCCACAAACACACAAATCGTGAAGATGATTGTAGCTCCCAGCCTGACGCCAACCGCAGGAAATACAGCTTATTGTCATAATCGTGGCGACAAAGGTTTGATTAACAAGCAAGAACGGGTTACACTGAGTCCTGTGACATCATGAGTCGAGCTTGCTTGCAATTCTGGCAAATAGACGTCATGAGTCGAGCTTGCTTGCAATCCTGGCAAATAGACGTCATGAGTCGAGCTTGCTTGCAATTCTGGCAAATAGACGTCATGATGGTCTCGGCATGCTTGGCAACATTTGTAATGATGGTAAACAGACACCATAATGGTATCAGCATATCCGGCAACACTTATAATTATGCTAACTAGACACCATGTTAGTATCATCATCATACCCGGCAACAGGTTTCGGTTTGCTAGGTCATACCGGAGATTTACTGCTTGGAGGTATACCCCATCATTAATTCGGACTGCCATATCTCAGGGGGCGGGGGGAGGGCCACGCATGGCCACGTGCGCCCACTCTCCCCAAGCAGGCGGGCACGATATTGATTTCCCCAGGCAAATATCGAGCAATGCACCGAGGGCAATTACCCAGTAATTACTCGATGATCTGCAAAATCACCCGAGACCTGACAAGCATGCAGGCAACTTGGCGCGGCTGTCTCCAATTCGTTCCAGACTTGTTTGGGAAGCGTATTAGAGCCGTATGCATGGAGCACCTGTTGGAGCCCTCGTTGGGGACACTGTTGGGGATGCTGTTGGGGGCGCCGTCGGGGGTGCTGTCGGAGATGCCGTTGGGGATGCTGTCGGGGACCTGCCGTTGGGGATGCCGTTAGGGGATAGTGCCGGGGTGCTGTCGGGGATACTGTCGGGGATGACGTTGGGGATGTTGTTGGGGATGCCGTTGGGGATACCGTTGGGGATAGTGCCGGGGGTGCCGTGGGGGGTGCTGTCGGGGGATGCTGTCGGGGACCACGTTGGGGATGCTGTTGGGGATGCCGTTGGGGTTGCTGTTGGGGATGTTGTCGGGGATGTTGTCGGGGATGCCGTTGGGGATGCCGTTGGGGATGCTGTCGGGGATGCCGCTGGGGATGCTGTTGGGGATGCCGTTGGGGATGCCGTTGGGGACGTCAGGGATACTGTCGGAGATGCCGTTGGGGATGCTGTCAGGGATGCTGTCGGAGATGCCGTTGGGGATACCGTTAGCGATGCCGTTGGGGATGCTGTCGGAGATGTCGTTGGGGATGCCGTTGTTGGGGTTGCTGTCGGCAATGCTGATGGTGGGATTGCGTCAGTTGGGGCAACCGTGTTACCTGTGACACCTGCAAGATCATAATAACTAATTATGTTCAAATTGGAGTGCAACAGAATTTTTGTGGTTTCAGACTTTCGGACTCCTGCTGCAGTAGAGCCGAATGACACATGTAGCTCCGTGACACAAACAGGTTGTGCAAGTAGCCACGCCTGTTCAGCTCTGTTCCTTTTGCTCTTGCAAACAGGAACTTCACGGGTACCTACGGTACTCTGTGAGGCACACTGCAAATCCGATTTTGTAAGATTTTCTTCACCTGTTTCATTTGTAAACAGTAGAGTAGGTAGTGACAAGACCACTAGGTTGTACGACGGCAATCGAACGACGGCGGGAGATCTAGCAACGAAGTCGCGGGGACGGTGTTTACGACTTCAAACGACGGCTTCACATCGGCTACGGCAGTACGATTGACTCCACTGTGACTCCTATGAGGGAGAAGAATGGCTGGAAGTGCGAAGGGCAAGTCTCCAGAGGATTTCCCTCCCCTCCCGGGGAAGCCAGACATCGGGCAGGCTTCCCCTTCCCCGGCAGCACAGTCCACTCAGGACGTGCTGATGCAACAAATTCTGATCATGCAAAAGCAACAAGGGGAGCTGCTTGAAATGCAGTGGCAACAGGCAGAGGAGCATCGCCTGTTGCGTGATGAGCTTCAACGACAAGCACAAATCAACGTGGAGTTGGAGGCGAAGGTGGCAGCGAAACCTGGGACTTCTGACCCGGACACCGTAGCCAAGACCGCCAAGCAACTTCTGGAGAGAAGGAAGAAGCTGGCGTACGTGCCAGCAGCCTCAATCAACCCGTTCCCGCCGCGGCCGGCTACGCTGACATCGAGAATGCCTCAGTTGTACGACCTGCACGGCAACAAGACGTACGACGCTCTCTCCAAGAAGTCCAACTCCTCAATGAAGTACGAGTGCCTGGTTCTGGCTCCGGCACTGTCTTATTTGCACGACGTGGTGTGCGAATGCAACGACATGTTGGACGTGAACGAGGACTGCGATTTGTCGAACAGCGAGTGGCAAAAACGTTTCCACGCAGTTACCAACTCTGTGCACGGCGTGTACGCGATGCTGTGCAACAGGTGGACGATGCTGGAACTGCGCGGGCAGCTGGAGCAGGAGCCTGGATCTTCACAGCGGGGAGGATCGGACGCTCTACGTGCTAAACTGCAGTTTGTGGAGGACAGAGTCTACCAGGCAGCGGACGGCGTGGTGGCGGACGAGGTGTTGCAGCAGTGGCTGAACGATTTCGACAAGAACCGCGGCAAGGCAATGCTGAGCCTTACGTCGAAAAATGCAGCGAACGCGGAAACGCGGGTTGTGAAAGATCCACGGGACCGGGACCGCTGGAAGGAGCGTAAGAAGAACGAGGAGAAGGACGGTAAGAAGCCAACCGACAAAGGCGGCAAGGGCCGGGGCGCCTACCGACAAAGCCCGCGGCCAATGTGTGATGTGCGTGCCGCCACCCCGTCCAACGCAACAGCCCTCTCCGGGCGCTGGTCGGGGAAATCTCACCGTGCAACAGCGGGTGAGACAACGGAGGGGAGCATGGCGCGCGGCGGGCGCCAGTTCCGAAGTGATGCAGTGGATTACTCACGGGGGGAAGTTGAGGTGGAAGTGCGGACCTCCGCCTCCTTGCGACCACGGTGTGTCACTGAGGGATGCTACGCGATAGCAACAGGTGTGGCTGGACGCGGAGAAGGAAAGGCTGCTGCAGAACGGTGCCTGGACGAGAGCGACGAGAAGATCTCATGTCTCTCGCGCTTTTTTAGTGCCGAAACCGGGTACGAACAAGTGGAGAGTGGTGGTGGACTTCCGATGGCTGAACCAGTGGTGTGTGAAGAATCGCGTGAAGATGGAGACGCTGAAGAAACTACGGAGACTGGCGAAGCCGGGCGACTGGTGCTTCAGCTTCGACCTCCAGGACGGTTTTCATGCGCTGGGGATCCACCCGGACTTTCAACGCTTCATGCAGTTCGACCTGCAAGGGGACCTGCTTCAATGCTCAGCGGTTCCGTTCGGGTGGAACGACGCTCCGAGGGTGTTCTGCAAGTTCGTACGCGTGATGGTGGAAGCTCTACGTTCTCCACAGGCAGCGGCAGATCGCAGAGAAATCAGGAAGCTGCGGGACGGTTCCGCAGTACGACAGCGATGGTCAGTCCGTCGCAGAGCAGGTGGTGCTGGCGAGAACGAGCCGTCACAGCGGAATGCGAGTGCTACCGTACATGGACGATTTTCTGGTGTTGGTCGACTCTCAGCGAGAAGGCTTTCTGCATCGAGAAAAAGTTCAACTGGTTCTTCATCGACTAGGCCTACAGCGGAACGAGAAGAAAGGCCAATGGGAGCCTACACAGGTGGTGGAGCACCTCGGTTTTGTTCAAATTGGAGTGCAACAGAATTTTTGTGGTTTCAGACTTTCAGAATCCGTGACTCCTGCTGCAGTAGAGCCGAATGACACATGTAGCTCCGTGACACAAACAGGATGTACAAGTAGCCACGAAGCGACACGCCTGTTCAGCTCTGTTCCTTTTGCTCTTGCAAACAGGAACTTCACGGGTACCTACGGTACTCTGTGAGGCACACTGCAAATCCGATTTTGTAAATTTTCTTCACCTGTTTCACCGGTAAAACAGTAGAGTAGGTAGTGACTAGACCACTTGGTTGTACGACGGCGATCGAACGACAACAGGAGATCTGACAGTGAAGTCGCGGGGACGGCGTTACGACTTCAAACGACGGCTTCACAGCGACTACGACAGTACGATTGACTTCACTGTTACTCCTCTGAGGGAGAGAGAATGGCTGGATCTTCGAAGAGCAAGGCAGCAGAGGATTTCCCTCCCCTCCCGGCGAAGCCTGACATCGGGCAGACTTCCCCTTCCCCGGCAGCACCGTCCACTCAGGACGTGCTGTTACAACAAATTTTGACGATGCAAAAGCAGCAGAGTGAGCTGCTTGAGATGCAGAGGCAGCAGGCAGAAGATCATCGACTGCTGCGTGCCGATCATCAACGTCTAGCACAAATCAACGTTGAGCTGGAGGCGAAGGTGGCAGCGAAGTCTGGGACTTCTGACCCGGAATCCGCAGCCACGTCCGCCGAGAAACTCCTGGAGAGAAGGAAGAAGCTGGACTACGTGCCAGCAGCCTCCGTCAACCCGTTCCCAACGCGTCCGGCGACACTGGCAACGAGGATGCCGCAGTTGTACGACCTACACGGCAACAAGACGTACGACTCGCTCTCCAAGAAGTCCAACTCTTCCATGAAGTACGAGTGCATGGTGCTGGCTCCAGCGCTGTCCTACTTGCACGACGTGGTGACCGCGTGCAACCAGACGTTGGACGAACATGAGGACGTCGGATTGTCACTGAGAGACTTACTGAAACACTGCCACGAGGTTACCAACTCTGTCCACGGCGTGTACGCTTTACTGTGTAACCGGTGGACGATGCTGGAACTGCGCGGGCAGCTGGAGCAGGAGCCGGGTTCTTCACAGCGGGGAGGACAAGAAGCTCTACGCGCGAAGCTGCAGTTCGTGGAGGACAGGGTCTACCAGGCAGCGGACGGCGTGGTGGCGGACGAGGTGTTGCAGCAATGGCTGAACGACTTCGACAAGAACCGCGGCAGAGCAGTGCTGAACATTGCGTCCAAGAACGCGGCCAACGCGGAAACGCGGGTTCCGAAAGATCCACGGGACCGTGAGCGCTGGAAGGAGCGTAAGAACAAGGAGAAGGACGGTACGAAGCAGCCTACCGACAAAGGCGGCGGCAAAGGCCGGGGCGGAAAGCCCGCGGCCGATGCGTGATGTGCGTGCCGCCACCCCCTCCAGCGCAACAGCCCTCTCCGGGCGCTGGACGGGGGAAACTCACCTTGCAGCAGCGGGTGAGACAGCGGAGGGGAGCATGGCGCGCGGCGGGCGCCAGTTCCGAGGTGATGCAATGGATTACTCACGGGGTGAAGTTGAGGTGGAAGCGCGGGCCTCCACCTCCGTTCGACCACGGGGTGTCACTGAGGGATGCGACGCGGCAGCAGCAGGTGTGGCTGGACGCGGAGAAGGAGAGGCTGCTAGAGAACGGGGCCTGGACGAGAGCGACGAGAAGATCTCACGTTTCGCGCGCTTTTTTGGTGCCGAAACCGGGTACGAACAAGTGGAGACTGGTGGTGGACTTCCGATGGCTGAACCAGTGGTGTGTAAAAAATCGTGTGAAGATGGAGACGCTGAAGAAACTAAGGAGACTGGCGAAACCGGGCGACTGGTGCTTCAGCTTCGACCTCCAGGACGGTTTTCACGCGCTGGGAATCCACCCGGACTTCCAGAAGTTCATGCAGTTCGACCTGCAAGGGGACCTGCTTCAATGTTCAGCGATGCCGTTCGGATGGAGCGACTCTCCGAGAGTTTTCTGCAAGTTCGTACGCGTGATGGTGGAGGCTTTGCGTTCGCCACAGGCGCGGAGGATCGCAGAGAAATCAAAAGACTGCGGGACGGTTCCGCAGTACGACAGCGATGGTCAGTCCGTCGCAGGACCGGTGGTGCTGGCGGGGACGCGAACCGTCACAGCGGAATGCGAGTGCTACCGTACATGGACGATTTTCTGGTGCTGGTCGACTCTCAGCGAGAAGGCTTTCTGCGTCGAGAAAAAGTTCAACTGGTGCTTCATCGACTTGGCCTACGGCGGAACGAGAAGAAGGGCCACTGGGAGCCAACGCAGGTGGTGGAGCACCTCGGGCTGGAGGTGGACCTGAAGCTGGGACAATTCCGTGTGACAGAACGACGGGTGCACAAAATCCACGCGAAGGCGAAGGAGATCCTGTGCGATGCAGCGAGAAATCGGAGGTGGATTCCTGCCAGGAGACTGGCGTCCTTCACGGGACTCTGCCAATCCGTGTACTTGGCAGTACCAGCGGCGCGGCTCTACCTACGGGAGCTCTACTTCGTGCTGGCGGAGAAACGCAGCTGGGGAGCGAAGGTAAAAATCTCACGTTCAGCTCGGGGGGACTTAGAATGGTGGTCCAGGCTGCCTGTGATGAGCAGGTGGAACGGACGCAAAATCTGGAGATCCCCGACGAGAGCGAAGGTGCACACGGACTCTTCGATGACGGCGTGGGGAGGAGTGCTGAACCTGAAGTTCCCCGCGCGAGGTTTCTGGCCAGACGAGATGCGCTGCTGGCACATTACGCACCTAGAACTGGAGGCCGTGTACAAGACCGTACAGGCGTTCTTGCAGGAGCTGGAGGGCAAGGTCGTACGACTCTACTGCGACAACCAGGCGGTGGTGGCGATGCTGTCACACTTCACCTCCAGAAACCCGGACCTGATGAGGAGAATGAGGAGACTCTGGCTGCTACTGGATCTGCACGACATCGAGTTGCAGGCTCGGTACATCCGCAGCGAGGCCAACGTGTGGGCCGACAACCTTTCGCGTTGCGAGGACTTGGACGACTGGAGGCTGAATCGAGACTGGTTCGTGTGGGCCAACAAGCAGTGGGGGCCCTACACAGTCGACCGGTTCGCTTCCGAGATCTCCGCGCAGCTTCCTCGGTACTACGCTGCGTGGAAAGACCCGAAGTGCGAAGGTGTGGACTCTCTGACGTACGACTGGCGGGGGGAGAACAATTGGGTGAACCCCCCGTGGGCGCTGCTGGACGAGGTGGCGCACAAGCTGCGGGAGGAGGGGGCCGCTGCTACGGTGGTGGCTCCGTACTGGCCGGGACAGTCCTGGTTCAGGGAGCTGGAAGCCCTGGCCACCGAGGTGGTGATCATGCCACGGCGCAGGGACCTGTTCACTCCGAGCAGGCTGGGAGGGTCCGAGCTGCTCGGGCCCTCAAAATGGGACGCTGTGATGTTCTTCATCGAGGCGCGCCCGTGAGTTACTACGCTGCTGAAGTACGAAGAAGCTCTGCTACGAGTACGACAGCAAGCAAGGTGACCGTGGGTACAAAAATCGAGGTGTTCTGGGAGGACGATGACTGCTTCTACCCGGGTGTGGTGAAGGAGTTCAACGAGGACGGAAAGGCGCACGTGCTGTACGACGACGGCGACGAGGAGACGCTAGACTTGTCCAAAGAGAACTTCAAAATCATCCACAGCACGGACGAGACTACAGACGCGGACGGCGAGAACACCGAGCGGAGCAGCGGAGGCAACTACGAAGAGTACAAGCGCGGTGGTGCTGTACAAAATTTCCTCACGCGCTCACTTTGTGAGCGGTGGAGGAGTGAGTTGGGACCTTCCCGGCTCACCGAACTGGCGGTGTCGATGCAGAGAAAGGCACTGCTGGACACGACGAAGGACAACTACGGACCGAAGGCACGGCGATTCATTTTATTTTGTGAGCGTGACCAACGGCCGTGGCTGCCAGCGTCGGAGGCGACTGTGTTGCTGTACATCGCCTCTCTGTTGGAGGACGGGAACATCCAGTCGGCATCATTACAGCCGTACCTGTCCGCCATCAACAACTACCACGAGGACCTTGGTCACCCTGGACCGGCGAAGGGGCGCTCTGTGACCCGAGCTGGGAAGGGGATGGCTACCATCCAGGCGGAGCTGGCAGAGCAGGAGGAGAACATCGAGACCCAGCGGACGTGGCTGCCAGCAGCACACGTACGAAGGGTGCACGAAGCAGCGCTGAAGTTCAATCCGAGATCGCCTGAGGAGCTGAAGCTACTGCGAGCCTTGACCTACGTGGTGGTGGCCTTCGTGACCTTCGGCAGACCGGACACGGGGACCTCGTTGTCACGGCAGCACGTTCATTGTGGCGACGAGGAGTTCTCAGTGGTGCTGCTGAAGGAGAAGGGTCGGCGACACCATCGAGTGAAGCGACGCCTTACGATCCCCTGGAAGGGGGTGGCTCTGTTGAAGGAGCTGATCGAGCACTGGGAGTTCTACCGTGACACAGCTTGGAGCATTTCTGCGAAGACTCAACCTGACAGCTACTGGCTGCTACCCGAGGACCCGAAGAACTTCAAGGCTTCCGTGGCTAATGACTGGATTGGTCTGGCTCTCAGCGAGCTGGACTGCAGACCTCCTGAAGGAGGTCACTTTTCTGCACACAGCACCCGGAAGGGCGCCACGACGTGTGCTCGAGCTGTAGGTGTTACAATGGAGAAAGTGTGCTTCCTGGGAGGCTGGTCACAGTTCTCTTCGGCAGTGCAACACTACATCGACCCGACGGCTCTGAGGGACACAGACATGGACTACTACTTCGCTTGGTTAACATGGTCACAGTGACAGAGATCAGATTTCTTGTGTGTGCCTCACAGTTTCATCTTTGGTTTCATGGCAAATGAGGATTCGAGCAAAAGAGAAATGTTCAAATTGGAGTGCAACAGAATTTTTGTGGTTTCAGACTTTCAGAATCCGTGACTCCTGCTGCAGTAGAGCCGAATGACACATGTAGCTCCGTGACACAAACAGGATGTACAAGTAGCCACGAAGCGACACGCCTGTTCAGCTCTGTTCCTTTTGCTCTTCCCACCGCTCCCGACCCAGAGGACTCTTTCCTTTTGGTGACGTGCACAGACAGTCTGGACATATCATCAAAAACATGAATTTAGAAAGCATGTAAAAAGCACAAAATGCATTTTAAACACTTTACAAAATCATTTTAATGAAATGTATTGCAGTGCCTGCCTTTGGCAAATGAGGATTCGAGCAAAAGAGAAAGGAGGTGGACCTGAAGCTGGGACAATTCCGTGTAACAGAACGACGGGTGCACAAAATCCACACCAGGGCGAAGGAGATCCTGTGCGACGCAGCGAGAAATCGGAGGTGGATTCCTGCCAGGAGACTGGCTTCCTTCACGGGACTCTGCCAATCCGTGTACTTAGCAGTACCAGCGGCGCGGCTCTACCTACGGGAGCTCTACTTCGTGCTGGCAGAGAAGCGCAGCTGGGGAGCAAAGGTAAAGATCTCGCGTGCAGCTCGGGGGGACTTAGAATGGTGGTCCAGGCTGCCTGTGATGAGCAGGTGGAACGGGCGCAAGATCTGGAGATCCCCGGCAAAAGCGAAGGTGCACACGGACTCTTCGATGATGGCCTGGGGAGGAGTGCTGAACCTGAAGTTCCCCGCGAGAGGTTTCTGGTCAGACGAGATGCGCAACTGGCACATCACACACCTGGAACTGGAGGCCGTGTACAAGACCGTGCAGGCGTTCCTGAAGGAGCTGGAGGGCAAGGTCGTACGACTCTACTGCGACAACCAGGCGGTGGTGGCGATGCTCTCACACTTCACCTCCAGGAACCCGGACCCGATGAGAAGAATGCGGAGGCTCTGGCTGTTGCTGGATCTGCACGACATCGAGTTGCAGGCTCGTTACATCCGCAGCGAGGCCAACGTGTGGGCCGACAACCTCCCTCGCTGCGAGGATTTGGACGACTGGAAACTCAATCGACACTGGTTCGTGTGCCGCTGCTACGGTGGTGGCTCCGTACTGGCCGGGACAGTCCTGGTTCAGGGAGTTGGAGGCCCTGGCCACCGAGGTGGTGATCATGCCACGACGCAGGGACTTATTCACTCCGAGCAAGCTGGGAGGGTCCGAGTTGCTCGGGCCCTCAAAATGGGACGCTGTGATGTTCTTCATCGAGGCGCGCCCGTGAGTTGCTACACTGCTGAAGTACGAAGGAGCTCTGCTTCGTGTACGACAGCAGCTGAGGTGACCGTGGGCTCCAAAATCAAGGTGTTCTGGAAGGACGATGACTGCTTCTACCCGGGTGTGGTGAAGGAGTTCAACGAGGACGGGAAGGCGCGCGTGTTGTACGACGACGGCGACGAGGAGACGCTGGACCTGTCCAAGGAGAACTACAAAATCATTAACAGCTCGGGCGTGTCAGAGCTGACGGACGAGGCAGCGGACGCGGACGGCAAGAACATCGACTGCGGAGGCGACTACGAAGAGAACAAGCGCGGTGGTGCTGTAAAAGTTTCCTCACACTCTCACTCTGTGAGCGGTGGAGGAGTGAGTTGGGACAGTCCCGGCCCACAGAACTGGCAGTGACAATGCAGAGAAAAGCACTGCTGGACACGACGATGGGCAACTACGGACCGAAGGCGCGGCGCTTCATTTTATTTTGTGAGCAGCACCAACGGCCGTGGCTGCCAGCATCGGAGGCGACTGTGTTGCTGTACATCGCCTCTCTGTTGAAGGACGGGGGCATCAAGTCAGCTTCCTTGCAGCCGTACCTGTCTGCCATCAACAACTACCACGAGGACCTGCGATTTCCTGGACCAGAGAAGGGTCGTGCTGTGACCCGAGCTGTGAAAGGGATGGCGACCATCCAGGCGGAGCTGGCGGTGCAGGAGGAGAACATCGAGACCCAGCGGACTTGGCTGCCAGCGGCACACGTACGACGTGTTCACGAAGCAGCGCTGAAGTTGACTCCGAGATCTCCTGAGGAGCTGCGGCTGCTACGAGCCTTCGCCTACGTGGTTGTTGCCTTTGTGACCTTCGGCAGACCGGACACGGGGACTTCGTTGTCACGACAGCACGTTCATTGTGGCGACAGTGAGTTCTCGGTGGTTCTGCTAAAAGAGAAAGGACGGCGGCATCACCTGGTGAAGAGACGCCTGTGCATCCCCTGGAAGGGGGTGGCCCTTTTGAAGGAGTTGATCGAGCACTGGGAGTTTCACCGTGACACGGCTTGGAGCAGTTCTGAGAAGACTCAACCTGACGCCTACTGGTTGCTACCCGAGGACCCGAAGAACTTCAAGGCTTCAGTGGCCAATGACTGGATTGGTCTGGCTCTCAGCGAGCTGGATTGCAGACCCCCGGAAGGAGGTCATTTTTCTGCACACAGCACCCGGAAGGGTGCCACGACGTGTGCTCGCGCTGTGGGTGTTGCAATGGAGAAAGTGTGCTTCTTCGGAGGCTGGTCACAGTTCTCTTCGGCAGTGCAGCACTACATCGACCCGACAGCTTTGAGGGACGAAGACATGAACTACTACTTCGAGTGGTTAACATGGTCACAGTGACAGAGATCAGATTTCTTTTGTGTGCCTCACAGTTTCATCTTTGGTTTCATGGCAAATGAGGATTCAAGCAAAAGAGAAATGTTCAAATTGGAGTGCAACAGAATTTTTGTGGTTTCAGACTTTCAGAATCCGTGACTCCTGCTGCAGTAGAGCCGAATGACACATGTAGCTCCGTGACACAAACAGGATGTACAAGTAGCCACGAAGCGATACGCCTGTTCAGCTCTGTTCCTTTTGCTCTTCCCACCGCTCCCGACCCAGAGGACTCTTTCCTTTTGGTGACGTGCACAGACAGTCTGGACATCTCATCAAAACTAGAATTTAGAAAGCATTCAAAAAAACACTTTATGCATTTTAAACACTTTACGAAATCATTTTAATGAAATGTATTGCAGTGCCTGCCTTTGGCAAATGAGGATTCGAGCAAAAGAGAAGCAGTAAGAACATCAGAGGGACTCGGTCATTAAATGCAATATCATCAGTCTTGCACCGGGCATGTTTGAGGCTGCTGGCGGTCCAAAGATAAAGGCTTCTTATTAGTAGTTAAAGCACACTATCGAGCCGCATTGTGGCAGCCTCTGCAGATTTTCCCTAGCTCAATATTACCAGGCCAACGGCGGGATACCATATGTGTACAGCACCCTTCATCCTTTGACTGATGTCCAAACATCGAAAGCAGAAAGTTACACGTGAGGATAGAGCCACGCTTATCCGCTGCCCATCCGGATAGGTGGAAACGGTTATGAATCGCATTGATTGATTTCCTATATATCTTGAGAATAAGCTGGTCGATTTGGACTGATTATTTTTTCAAGGTCTTGCACGCACGAGGTCGGAGTTCACAAAAAAGAGGTGATGATTTCTGGATTTCGAGATAGCAGCAATATCATGTTACCATTGGTGTATGGGAGGATACTAAACGAAAATACCCGCAACATTTTCATCAGGCTGGCAACCGCGTCCAGGAATTCCGTGTAGGTACAACACACCTTCGTTCCCGGACTCAGAAGCGCCGTTAAAGTACTTGCAGGGTCGCACACCTTTGCCAACTCTGACATCATGCGTGCAAGACCTTGATATAGTGCGTAGGCGCGAGCTTGGGGATACAAAATAGGGTGGGCAGGAGGCACGTATGTAGGTAGATAGGCTGTGAGTGCGCTTGGATAGTGCGCTTGGATAGTGCACATGAAACGGATGATTCGGAGGAACGGCGAGCAAGTCAAGGATGGCTATCTGATGAAGACCACGGATCGAGTGAAGACCACGAATCAACGTCACCATGCATACACTAGATCGGTGATGGCCGTGGCGGCAGTCTGAAAGAGGCCGATGGCAGAGAGATTGATCGATGGTGGCCGTGGCGGCAGTCTGAAAGAGGCCAATGGCAGAGAGATTGATCGATGGTGGCCGTGGCGGCA
>LGRX02022042.1:0-36390 GCA_001247695.2 Cymbomonas tetramitiformis
GGCAGGGCTGCTGCTGGCGCCGTCTCCTGGATGCGGTAGTTTTCCATATCAAAGTCGACGGTCTCTTCCGCCGGTTGCTTGGGGACTATGTACTCTTTAATGGCGTGCACCAGATGCCTTTCAGAATGCGGCATATACTGATGCACTCGCACCAATGTGAGCGCCGGCTTCATCGCCAAGTTCTCTGCGTAGTTCCAGAGAAGCAACCGGTCGTTGTCCTCGTCCGATTTCTCGAGTCCAGCGGGCTGCTGGACCCCTTCCTCGTCCACCTTGTAGATCACCTCAAACCCGTTGTCAGTTGCGAAGGTCGTGTACTTCTTCTCTGGGTCCTCTGCGGCGGGCTGTGCGCAGTGGATCTCAATTTCGTCCTCTTGGTCGTCCTCGTCCTCCTCCTCCTCCTCCCCATCGCCCTCCTTCTTCGCCTCCTCATCCGACTCGAACTCCGACTCGCCCTCCTTCTTCGCCTCCTCCTTCTTCTCCGCCGCGTTCACCATTGTGAAAATATCATACAATCCTGGTTTTGTGCCTCGTTTCTCCGCCTCCTCCAGCTTATCCACGAACTGGGTTTGCGTCACCGATTTCAAAAATTGCCACGACGCCAGGTTGCGGTAACACGCCGCGTCGTCCGGCGTGTAGTGTTCAAAACAGTTCTCAATGATATCGGGAGTGAGCAACACCTCCGACCCCGTTCCGGACAGTTGACTTTTGTTCCCCGAAATGGGGAAAATCGTTTCCAGCTGCTCGTCCGTCAACAAGCGTTTAAGGATCTTGGCGCAGTTTCGGACCTCTTGTGTGCCGCTGTTGTCAAGGTCTTCCACCGATTGCGCTTTGAAGCCTTCACCAAAGAGTTTTTCGTCAGACATGATTACGTAGGAGTATGGTAAGTGAGAAGAAAGAAGATAAAAAGTTGTGTCCACAGAAAAGTATACTTGCGATAGTGAAAATCAATTCTTAAAGATAGCATATCGCGAGTACCGCGCTAGTACCACACTATTAACGCACTACTCACGCCACTAGTCCGTACTAGTCGCGCGACTAGTGCGAAATCAGATCGCACTAGTGATGTGACTAGTGCGATCTGACTACATGTGACGATTGAAAGGCAATCAAAAGCTCGAAACGCTCGCTCGAAAGCCTGGAACGTCGCGCCGGTCATTAGTTTTGAAACTTTGAAGCTTAAACATTTGAGAAAGCGCCAAGTCGCTAAAGCGGGAAGGAAGGAAATATGTTATGCTCGTCGTGCTCTGAAGGCGAATCTGAGCTTAGCGCTTCGTCTAATTCTTCTGGTTCAGAAGATTATTACTATGAAACGGTGGAAGACTTTATGTGCAAGACGAAAACCATCAACCCAAGAAAGGCGAAGCGTTCCGAACCGGAAGCAGAATCCAAAACGTCGGGATATGGGCCCAACAATACTGCGGAAAGCGTGACAAAGATCGGGGATCTGATGGACCCCGCCAACGAATGCAGGTGTGGGAGGCGCTGTCTGTCCCAATTCGAGTATCGTCCCGTGCAGGCGTACTTACGTGAGAAGTCTACGCTAAACGGTCGCCAGTTCAAGGAGAACATCGTCGCGGAGCTTACTCGTGCGCGTAGGTTCAAGCCCGGATCGCAGAAGCTTGAAATAGAGATGTTCGACTCGCTGACGTTCCTGGGCAAGAAAGTCTGCAAGGATGCGTTTCGACGACTGCACTTTATTCCCGAAAGCACATGGTTCAAGTGGCACGCGCACGTGTGTGGGGGCGGCATGCTGGAGAGCACAAGGAAGAGGAATTTGACGCTGTACAACGACCCGACGAACCTGAACTGGACTTATTTCTTGGAGTACGCTGCTCACGAGATTTTGCCGTTGGCGGAGCCACAACCTCAAAACGGCAAACTCTAAATGAATCCGATCCGACCAGCCGATTGTTATGCCGCATACAAGCTTATGCGTCGCGGCGTTTATCAGGTTAAAATCACGCAGTTTCGCAAGTATCTGCGCGAGTACCTCCGCGC
Organism: Cymbomonas tetramitiformis; assembly: GCA_001247695.2. NCBI lineage: Eukaryota > Viridiplantae > Chlorophyta > Pyramimonadophyceae > Pyramimonadales > Pyramimonadaceae > Cymbomonas > Cymbomonas tetramitiformis. The sequence goes on from LGRX02022042.1 coordinate 1,999, forward strand.
GAAGCATATTACCATGCGCAAGCGGAAGGATTGTGCAGGTAAGTGCACGACATGCGAAATCTTGACGAAGCAGCGCCGTGCTGTAAAGGACTTGGAGGACCTGGAGGACTGGAAGACGCTTAACGACGCGCACCGGAGTGATTATCGAAATGAGAGAGCTCAGTACAATAACACCCGTGCTGATAGTTCCAACCAGTTCGGCATCAGTGACTCGTATTGTTTCGACGGGGCGGCAAACAACAACACCGTTTGTCCGCACTTCCCCGTGAAGGTCAAGGCGATGAGCGACAAAGCTGGAAGTTTCTTCCACCTTCATCTGCAAGCAGTCGTGATGCACGGCACGGTGTTGTGCATGTGTTTACTTATGCCATGGGTTCCTGGCAAAGACGTGAACATGTGCCTCACGACGCTCAATATTCTGCTACGGTATGTGGTGGAGAACACGGAGCGGCACTTTCGGCAAACATGCCACGTGCAAATGGACGGAGGGTCGGAAAACTGGAACCGGCATGTTTTCGCCTTCTTCTGCATCCTGGTTCACCACGGGCTGTACAAAGAGATCTACCTACACCGTCTGCCCGTAGGCCACTCCCACAACGACGTCGATGGCTTTTTCGGGTTGCTGAAGATGCTGTTGTGGGGTAAGACCGCGGATAAAAAAGGCCATTGGTTCATATCTTTGGAACAATGGATTGCCTTTCTCTTTGCCTGGACGATAACAACCATCAACAAGCACACGTACGTCGTCGGCTGCAACTTGGACTTCAAATCGTGGATCGACCCGCACTTGAACGAAGAGTTTGGTGGCCACGCTGGACGAGACCGCAAGGTGCATACTTGGTGCTTTTACGTCGCTCCGGACAAGCTCGTCCGAGCGAAGTACAAGTTTGGTGACAGGTTCAAGGAATGGCTACCAAGTGGCGTGGACGAGGACCCGAACCTTGGGCTGATTATTTGTACCAGTTATCCCGACGTCGACTCCGCCCCGGGCTATATGGACAACCCGGAATGGAAGCGCAAGGGGAAGGGAAACAAGGTATTGGACATGGAGCAAACAACGCGGAGCTGTCTATTGGGACTCCGAGCCGCAACGCCAGATCTGGTGAGCCAACAACGACACGAGGAATTGAAAGCAACCTTCCCCTTGCCTTTGAAGGTGGAGGCCGTGCGAGAGCGACATCCCGAGCGATTACCTCCGAAGTGGGACCTTTCACTGCTGCTGACACGTGCGCATACCCGCGCATCTACAGTCAAATGCGATGGGCTCTTGAAGACGCGGTATGCTAAGGCGGAGCAGTTCAATGTATGTTTCGACGGCGTGACGCATAAGAAACAAGTGGTGGAGAAAGAAGTCCTGAAAAATATTGACATCAACGAGGTTGTGGCTTTTATGCGCGAGGCCAAGTATTGTACTGAGCTGATTTCCAGAAGGTAAGACGACCGTTTACCAGCCTAGTGCGATCTCATTTATACCTTATTTATATTTATTTTGTCATTATTGTCCTTCAAGTGTCTAAGCAAAGTCAGGTAGGTTTCTTGTTCTAGCTCCAGATCTTCCTACAACAAGGGCATTTTGCAATATCCGTGCAACTTGCCAAGTAGGCCTGGAAACAAGGGTGATGATACAGCACGTTTTTGCAGTCACATCCTAACCCTGAAACCCACGTTTCCGCGGGGAAAACTATTTCTAAGCAGACGACGCACTTGTTTCCTTCCTCTCTTTCCGAGTTGGTGGTGGTGGCGGCTTGCTCCTGTGTTGCGGGAGTCCTTTGATTCCCGGTAGAAGAAGTCGTCGCTTCGTCTTCAGGTGTCGCTGTTGTGGAGCTTTGCAACCAAGGAAAACCTGCCGCAAGATTGTAACCTCGTCGTCCGAGTCCGTTGTTCCTGGTGTGTTCGGAACGACGGTAGAAGAGGTCGTTCCTTGTTCTTGATTTTCGCTAAGAAAACCCTCACTCATCCAGGGAAAAACTTCCCTCAGGATTCTAGTCTCGTCGTCGTGAGAGTCCGTCATTGCGGTGTAAGAGTATGCGAAGATAATACGAAGTGTATAGAGAAGTTTCAAACTAGGGTTCGCTTACGCAGGTACGAGGATAAACACTTACACCGAGTGTTATCTGAGCGGAATGCTGAACTGCGGGGTCTTACGACCAAGACCAAGAAGTTGGAACGCCTGATCCAGCTTTTGAAGGCAGAAGATGCTGGTGAAGAAGCTCCCGCAGTTCGTGCAGAGGCAGGTGTGCGTGAAGCAAATGGAAAGAGGAGTCGGAGAGGAGCTCCACCTGCTGCTCGCAAGAGGTTTTCAGGCGCACAAAGGCAAAGCAGGGCGCGCAGAACTTCACCCGCCTCCGAAGGCGACAGCGATGATACTGATATGGAGATGGATCTTGCCACTCGCAGTCGGAGTCGGCAGGTTGCAGCGCGCAAGAAGAAGCCTGGAAAGCAGCCAAAACGCAGCAGAAACAGCCCATCAGCAGTGAGGGCACGGATGATGGCGACGATGAGCACTCCTCCGGTGTTGACGAGAGTCTATATGACCGTGGGATGCGTTTGGCATCGCAGAAGGAACACTTGGCAGCCGACTACCGGTTCGAGGACATGACTGTGGGCAGCTATGCCGTGACCGTTGCAGGCGGGGAAGCCAGCGACAAGTGTTGGTTCAACGTTATGCTCCCGGACGGCGGTAAGTCACTCCCACTCCATTTCGTGGAGGTGGTGGGGCAGCATGCCTCACGGAAGGAGATAACCTGGCAGTTCTGGTTGCCAGCACAGTCACGGAGAACGTTCGAGACGGTAGAACAACTCTGTGAGGCTGGCGCTTTCGTACGGGGTGCCCGCACCCTTCGCATGAAGTCTACATTTGACGTGAACGAGGTGTTGACATGCTGGGATGAGACCGCAAAATCTGGTGTTCAAGGCGGAATTTCAGGTTGTGAGGAGAAAGCTGAGCTTTTAAAAGCACTGCTGGAGAACTCTGAAGAGTAAATAAGTGCAGTCAAGAGTTCGTATGTGCATGCATGTACACATGTGGTTGTGCTTACACCTAAATTGGTGTTACCACTTAGGGTTTCCCCCGCTAGAGGGCCATTTGCTCCAGAAATATGCACGGAGATGCAAGTGCTTGATATTTTATTTGTTCAAATATGTTTTATGGCAAACTACATTATAACATAGCACGTGACGGGTCCATTAGCAAGAACCTTTACATATGTTACCCGCCCTTTGTGAATACGCGTGTGATAAAGCATAGGGTTTGAGGGGGTTTTTGGCAAAATTGTGCTGAAATCGATGAAAATATCAAACATACGATAAACGAGGTACATATTTTTCCCTTTTTACTTCCATTTTATAACCTTTAATCTCGATCTAATACCATATGTGGATTTTTGGAACACTCCTCAATATGCCTAAGAGTCACGCGTAAGAATTCTGAAAACCCCGCCTCGTACGATGAGAAAAACTTCCAAAATTATAACCACCCTATTTTTTGCGCATGATATGTTTAAAATAATGTAAAAAAACATCAAAACAATGACCTTCAAAAAATCTTCCAATTTAGAGCGCATCTTCCAATTAAGAGCGATCGTCGTTCCAGGGCACTCCTTTTAAATTCTACGACAAGCCCGTGCGTGTGCTTAGTCACCTTACGCAACCTTTGGGCGATGCCCGAGTCTTCTTATTATCGATATCTGAAGCGGGTCTTGGAGGAGGGAAGTTCCCTCCCGAACACTCGTGTATTTCAGGAGCCATCGAAGCCAACACCGGATGACACTTGGCAGTACGAGGCATTTAAGGACTGGGCGGTGAGCAACTTGCTCAAAGGTCTGGCGCAAGAAATGCCTACCGATGGGTCGGAGCAGATCACCCCGATAGACTTTGCCCTGGAGTATAGTTTGTATAAGCAGAGAATGCCTCATCCTGACGCCTTGGTGAACGAGGCCAAGTTCAGGACATATTGCCGCGACCTTTTTGCCGAGCGTGGCATAACTGTGCGTAAGAAGGTAGAAGTATCGGGGTTATGCTCGACATGCGACGGGTTTGAGGCAAGAACCAAGGAACTGCGAAGAAGCGATCCTGACCCAGCTGCTTGGGAAGAGTTGAACACGTTGAAGGTGGCTCACGCAAAGACGCACAAAAACATGCGAGACTGCTACGATGAACGCCGGCGCGAAGGTGCTGATATCAATGGTACTATTGACTCAATAGCCTTGGATGGGGCTGCGAATAAGAATACGATCGTACCGCATGCACCTCACGCAGTTAAGCATTTGAATGAAAAGACGCAACACTTATTTGCCATGCATCTTCAACTGACTATCTTGCATGGCTATATGTTGCTATTTAGTCTGGCGTTTCCATGGAGTGGGGCGAAAGGCGCAAACATGATGTTAACCACGTTATGGAATCTGGTACATCTGGTCGCCACGGGGCACGCGGGCGAGCGCTATTTCAGAAAAGAGTTACATCTGCAAGTGGATGGTGGCTCGGAGAACTGGGACCGAAACGTGTTCGGGTTCTGCGCTCTTCTTGTGCATTACCGAATTTATCAACGGGTAGTGTTGCACCGCCTTATGGTTGGCCATACGCACAACGATGTAGACGGCTGGTTCGGTTTGATGAAGATGTACATATTTGGAAAGGACGCCACCAAGTCAGGGCGTTGGCTCATCACGCTGCGGGAATATATCAGCTGGATCATCTCGTGGCCGGTGAGAATATTCCTGAAGCAAGTGCACGTACAGGGCTCGCAGCTGGACTTCAAAAAATGGCTCGAACCACATGTCAACTGGAAGTTGACCGGGCACGGTGGCCTGAATCGTGACAAGCACTATTTTCATTGGGAGATGGACCAGCATGGTGTCGTTCGAATGAAGTACAAGGGGGGGCGACCACATCCCCATGTTCCTTCCCAGAGGAGTTGACGAAGACTTGAGCAAGGGCCTGGAGGTGATGCGTAGCTATCCCGATTTCGACAGCTCCCCGGAGTTAGAGGAGGTAGTGCCGGTGAAAGCAGACGAGGAGAAGAAAACCAGGGAAGCGTTTGAGCGTTTGTTGGATCATGGAGACTATCGAGTGACGCGAGAGCAGAAAGATGAGCTACTTAGCTACTTCCCATTGCCTCAGACGAATTCTGACTATGCGAGCTGGAAGGGTCCTCAGCCCGACCCTCAGCCTTTGTTAGACTTGAGCTTGCTGCACAGCAACGCTTGGCACCAAGCACCTGCTAGGACGGTCCCTGTTGTGAAGGAAAAGGAGGATGAGGAGACCATTGCCGATGGTGTAAACGTACTGGAAAAAGATCTACCGATCAACGTGGAAGCCATAATTAAGAAATGCGTGGAACAAGCACGAATTGTACGGGATATCAAATTTTGGTGAGTACCGGCAGTCTTTTGTTTTTGTTGTTTCGAGTTTGAGATAGTAACAAGAGCTTGGCATGTGCAGGTACAACACACGTGAAACCAAGGCGACATTGCAGCATTTGAACTTGGACGTACGCGGCAAAGCTCCTGAGCTCGCTGCCCGTCTGTTCGAAGCTACAGCGGAAGCTCGGGAAGCATACGATTTGAAGAGGAAAAGGTCCAAAGCAAGGGAAGCTGCCTCGGCAGGTGCAGCTGCGCCAGTTGCGACTGCTGGCAAAGGACGTGGGAGGGGGCGTGATGGTCACGAACCAAGCGGCAAAGGTCGAGGGCGCCCTGGAGGAAAGGGAGCTCCACGCACAGCCCTTGCAACTGCCGCTAAAGGTACTGTGGCACCCGGGCCAGCAGGTGGAGACGCCGCTGTAGCTCCCGCTGCAGGGAAAGGACGTGGACAAGGGCGTGAAGGCCGCGCCCGTGGCAGCGGCAAAGGTCGAGGGCGCTCTGGAGGAAAGGGAGCTGCCAGCAGTACACGAGCGGAACCAGTTTCGGCTCCAGGAAATGGCCGTGGAAGGGGTCGTTCTGATTTTTCGCATGGAGCTGCGAAGCGAGCTGCACCTTCCGCATCTATTTCACCAGGACAGCACGAACCCCCAAAATCACGCAGAATGCAGCCCGACACAGAAGCTCCAAAACGCCCTAGAGGTTCGCCTCTGGGATCATCTCCCATTCTGTCCCCACCCCTCAGGAAGACCAAGACTGCCGAGGGTTCGAAGCCCAAAGGCCCTCGCTGTCTGTTTGCAAGTAAACGAGTACAAGTGGAAGAAGCTCCGCTCATGACTGACGATCGGCCCTCCTCGGACGACGTGCTGCCGCTGGCACACCGAGCCTTCCAAAGAGTGCAGGCAAATGCAGTGCAGGTCGAGTCTGAAGACAGTTCAGACGAGGATGACATCCCGTTGGCACATCGAGTCTTACCAACAGACTATACCTATGACATGCTGACCGTAAAGGCTAAGACCTTCGCCGTCACAGCTGCAGGCGGAAACGATCCTGCTGACGAGTGCTCTTTCACTTTTCCTCTTGCACGGGGTAAGTTATCTCTACCAATGCACTACGTCGAGGTCTTGGAGCTTGATCCCGTCAAGCGCATGGTACACTCTTCTGGCAATTCTGGATTCCTCGCGCAGGACATCTGACAGCCACGTCTAAAAACACCAAACGTACGTTCAAGCAGCGGGACCTTTTGTTTCGTCCAGAGCCGTTCAGGCGTGGAGGACAGCGGCACCGAGGTTGGCATCCGTTTAGTCCCGACGAAGTGCTAACCTGCTGGGATGAGCGCCAAACCCCACCTGCGGGTGGGATACCTGGTGGGGAAGAGAAGGAAGAGTTCTTGAAAGTTGTAGTTGATAACACTGAGTAGCTTGTTGATAACAGAGTTGCTTTCCTCATTCAAGATACTTACCTCATCGCTGTGCATGGCTGGAGGCCTACGCGACCTATGTAAATTGGGAAAGCCTGAGCTGATGAAACTTTTGAGGCCTCAGTCCCTCCCACCACATGTTACCCGTGGTGGTACCCGTATTCCTTTCTGACATATTACTAACAAAGTTTATTTGTTACCTTCAGTTACTATTGCTGCGATGACTTCTTTGCCTATTTTCACAGCAAACCCTAACCCAACCGCCTGGTCGTAAGCCTAGAAAGTGGTCATCCACCTTACCTGAGCTTTCCCATTTCACTTTTTTCATGAATATGGCATACTTTGTATACTATCCTGATGAATTATTGCATATGTCAGCAGATATATCATGTTTTGGTCATATTCATTGAATTACTCTAAATCACCTAGTACGCGGGACTCCGTAAGCCACAAATCCCTTCAAAAAATGTGCAAAACGGAGGGAAATCGCCATGGTGATTAGTGGGGGTACTTATATATCATATTTATGTGCTAGTTCCACGGAAAAACCTCGAAAAATGATACCCCCAAAAATGAGAGTAAAGTGAGAGGAAACCCACTCTCATTTTTGTGAATATTTCGTTCACTCGCCCTCTGGTACCTCTGACAATGCTGGGGTACAGTAAGGCACCATAAATGATACCCCTTGTTGCACGTGTCGCACAACAACATCTCCGCTTCCCCGTCAGCTTTCCTGCACACTTCACATGCAAGATGTCTGCTGGGCGCAGCTGCTCTGCAGGCATACTGATTTTTGACCTGCAAATGGCACGGGGCGATACTCTGCACGGTGCTCTTCTTCTTGAGTTTGGCGGCGTCCTCGAGCACCACCACGCCATCCCGATGTATCTTCACCAACTTGAGGATAGCTGACTTGGTGGCCACTTCCACACCACTGCGAGGCTTCTGTCTGACGTACACGAAGTCTCCCACCTTGAACTGATGTGGCTTGGGTTCATACCCACCACCCCTCCTGCCTTCATAATGCAGGGTATCTCGATGCTGCGCAACCTCCAGACTGCAGCCAGCATGTACCATCAGTCGCCTTACCACCTGCGCTCTCTGCAATAAGTCCTTGACCCGGTGGTCCTTGCTTGTCGTCACTCACTTCCAGATCGAAGTCCAGGTTGGGTGCTCGCTTCAGATCAGGCGGTACCACTGCCTCCTGAGCAAACAGTAGCGTGAATGGTGCCACTCCTGTGGACTCCTGCCGAGCTGCGTTGTAGCTCAGCACCAATGGCCAGAGCTGTTCGTCCCACTCATAGTCGAGACCCTTCTCCAGGGCAGCTTCTTGAAGCAGAACTTGATCGTGCGTACCACCCGTTCTGTGAGCCCATTGCCCTCTGGTGAGCCTGGTGATGTGACCCTCATGTCTATCAGACAGTCCCTGCACAGTTGCTCAAATTCACCCTCAAACTCCTTGCCTCCGTCCACCAGGCACTCGGCTGGCGCCCCGAAGACAGCCAGCACATGGTTGCGGAACGCTGCCGCGATGGAGGTGCTTGCCTCTTTGTTGGGAATAGGCACGCAAACTATAAATCTGGTGTAGTGCTCGGTCATGATGAGCACCCTATTGCCTATTCTACGAAAGGTGGGTTTACACACCGTAAGGACCCCTTACGGCACCAAACACAAGTGCCGAGGATACGGGGTCCCGAGGACCCGAGTTCGCCAAAACAATATGTGTAAAAATCTCGTCACCACTATGAGGGACCCATGAATACAACGAGGTGAAACTCCTGATATTTAGAGTCTTTATTTACGAGGTAATTTAGTTAACGGCACGCGGTTGCTATTATTTGCTCCGTATTTTACTCTCTGTCTACCATACGTGCACCGCATGCAGGTTTCTATGTAAACCGAGGCCTGCACCAAGACGCTTGGTCAGGGCGGTCGGTGCAGTGGGCCGTTTAACAACATACTTATACTTTACAGATTTGTCCAGTTGGCAATTTTTGCACCTCAATACTAACGCAGCAAAGCTACACCTTCTCGACTCACGCAAAACTTTCCTCAGGCAATTCTCACACCTCAAGACTAACGCAGCGGAGCTGCTTCTTCTCGACTCATGCAAGACCTACCCTTCGGTGTAATGGGCCAGCTTACAACATACTTACAATGGACAAACCAAGTTTGGTAATTGCTGCACCTCAATACTAACGCAGCAAAGCTGCCCCTTCGGTAGTGAGTTTCAGGTAGAAAATCTTGTTTATGAAATAGTGAGTAAAAATCATGTAGTAATAATTGTTCATAAAATAGGGAGTAAAAATTAGGTAGCAATAATTGTTTACAAAATAGTGAGTAAAAAAGTTGCTCTTCTTTCCGCTCTACAAATCGTTGAGAGACTTAGAAAAAATAGCGAGTTTGAAGAGCGAAAAGAAGAGCAACCTTTTAACTCGCTATTTTATAAACAAATATTTCTACATGAATCGGGGAGAAATAATTGTTTATAAATAGTGAGTTTCAGGTAGGAATATTTGTTTATAAAATAGTGAGTAAAAATCATGTAGTAATAATTGTTCATAAAATAGGGAGTAAAAATTAGGTAGCAATAATTGTTTACAAAATAGTGAGTAAAAAAGTTGCTCTTCTTTCCGCTCTACAAATCGTTGAGAGACTTAGAAAAAATAGCGAGTTTGAAGAGCGAAAAGAAGAGCAACCTTTTTACTCGCTATTTTATAAACAAATATTTCTGCATGAATCGGGGAGAAATAATTGTTTATAAATGGTGAGTTTCAGGTAGGAATATTTGTTTATAAAATAGTGAGTAAAAATCATGTAGTAATAATTGTTCATAAAATAGGGAGTTAAAATTAGGTAGAAATAATTGTTTACAAAACAGTGAGTAAAAAAGTTGCTCTTCTTTCCGCTCTACAAATCGTTGAGAGACTTAGAAAAAATAGCGAGTTTGAAGAGCGAAAAGAAGAGCAACCTTTTTACTCGCTATTTTATAAACAAATATTTTTACATGAATCGGGGAGAAATAATTGTTTATAAATAGTGAGTAAAAATCATGTAGTAATAATTGTTCATAAAATAGGGAGTAAAAATTAGGTAGAAAAAATTGTTTACAAAATAGTGAGTAAAAAAGTTGCTCTTCTTTCCGCTCTGCAAATTCGCGATTCTTTTCTAAGTCTCTCAACTGCGTTCTTCTAACTCTATAGAATTTTCGTGCGTATCTTTTTAGTTCTTGACATTTATGGCATAACGGTAGGGAAACTATAGAGTTACAAGGTTAACAAGCATATTTTTTCCTTTCTAACATTAATGAAAGAACATTAATAATCTAACATAAATAAGCAGCAAAAGCAGCAATAATGCTAGGAAAAAAAGCTGATCCCGCTTGTTTTGACATTAATGTCAAAACTCAGCAAAAGCAGCAATAATGCTAGGAAAAAGAGTTGATCCGGCCTGTTTTGACATTAATGTCAAAACTCAGCAAAAACAGCAATAATGCTAGGAAAAAGAGTTGATCCCGCCTGTTTTGACATTAATGTCAAAACAAAGCAGAATCAGCAAAAATGCTAGGAATAAGAGTTGATCCCGCCTGTTTTGACATTAATGTCATATGTCAAAACTCAGCAAAAGCAGCAATAATGCTAGGAAAAAGACTTGATCCGGCCTGTTTTGACATTAATGTCAAAACTCAGCAAAAGCAGCAATAATGCTAGGAAAAAGAGTTGATCTGGCCCGTTTTGACATCAATGTCAAAACTCAGCAAAAGCAGCAATAATGAGGAAAAAGAGTTGATCCCGCCTGTTTTGACATTAATGTCAAAACTCAGCAGAAGCAGCAATAATGCTAGGAAAAAGAGTTGATCCCGCCTGTTTTGACATTAATGTCAAAACTCAGCAGAATCAGCAATAATGCTAGGAAAAAGAGTTGATCAACCCTGTTTTGACATTAATGTCAAAACTCTGACTTCTGACATTAATGTTAAAACATTCGCTCCAAAGATCTTTGCGCAAGCTTCGTCTGCTTTTCAATGCTTTCAGAGTTAGCATTTGCGCAAAGATCTCTGCTTCAAAGATCTTAGCGCAAGCTCAACCACTCTTTAATTGGTAAAGAAATATTTGCGCAAAAGCAGCAAAAACAGCAAAAAAAAACAGCACTTTTTAGCAGTTTTAGCCTATTTTCAGTCAACCTCAAACCCCACTCCAGCAGCCCCCACTACCAAATACCCTCTCCCCAGACCCCATAGAACCACCCAGAACCCCCCGACACCACCAATACGATCACCAGTAGCTGGGAAACCGCTCCCAAACAGCGCTTTAGCCAGCAGTCTGGCTGTGACCTCGGCCCCAGAGAGATATCGCCGTGAGTGGTGGAAGCAAGGTCCCCCAGTTCCCCTAGTTCCACCGGGCCCACTAGCTCCACCAAGCTCCATCCTCGAGGACCCCCACTAGGGAGACGGTTTCCCTCCCCCACCTTCTGAATCACCCACACGCCAGCGACGACGAGCTGGAGGGCAACTAGACGCCTGGCTGCAGCACACACCCTGGACGCGCGTGCACCTTCGGCGATACCACCTGACCGCCATCTTCGAGAGTGGTGGAGACAGGGGGTCCCGGGTGGAGTCTTCAACTACCCTGACCCACTCCTACATCCAGGCGCCCCACTGTTGCCTGGTGAACCTTTAGCTGGAGCTCCGCCATCTCCAGAAGTCAGCCCTCCTTCATCTGACGAGGACGAGTCCGACTGACTAAAAAGGCGAGCACTTACTACCTCTGCTCACCTGTGGCTATTGCCACGCACCCAGTCTGTTAGTAGACTCAACCAGCTCATCAGCAGTCAGCATGTCACAGCAGACTTCAGAGCCCTTCCCCAACATGGGTGTCAGCGCAGAACCGCCGCACTACCCACTTTCTCCCCCATCACCTTCCCATCTTCCACCACCCACGCTTCCGCTCACCTCCTCCCACACCCGGGCACCACCATGCCCTACACAGCGGTGCCCCGTCCATATACCATGCCGGACGGCACACCCGCACAGGCTGTTTGGAACGGCGTCAGTTGGGTGCTACCCCAATCAGCGCCCCTCGCTGGGGGAGTGTCACCGGTGCCATTCACACTGGGGACGCACCACTCCACGGGCTCATATCCCACGCCCTTCCAACAACAGCTGCAGCAACAACAGCAGTGGCTCGCGTACCAGCAGCAGCAGCAACAGTGGCTACAGCAGCAGCCACTGGAACCGATGCAGCAGCAGCAGTTACAGCAGCAGCAGTTTCAGCAGCAGCAGTTACAGCAGCAGCAGCAGCCACAACAGCAGCAACAGCCGCAGCATCAACCACAGCAGCCCCAGCAGCTGGTACCAGCTACCTCGGCGCTTCATGGACCTGGTGCGGATCTCCCACCGCTGCAGCACTTCATCAACCTCAGCGCCGCAGCCCTGCCAGACCCTCTGCAGGTGATTCTCGACAACGGAGCTCAGCAGAGCGGCTCGGGTGGGGCCCAGCTCTTGGTTCGCCACCTTCCCGCGGTGGCAGCAGCCTCAGAGACCCGCCGGCGTCGACGCTCCCGAATAGTATCCTCGGGCCCCGCGACGCACGGCAGGTACATTCCAGGTCAGAGCCATGCACCTGATCACTCCGACCCCGAGTCCGGCACGGACGCCAGTCACACCAGCACGGGGTCCAGAGGCAGCCGGAGCACGCAGGCGCGGGCTGAGCGCAGACGGAGGGCCGCCCACAGGTCCGGATCTGACTCGGACGCGAGCAGCCGGAGTGAACACATCCGCAGGGAGGTCGTTGCGGCAGTGCAGGCCCTGGACATCTCGGCGGTGCTCTCGAGAGGACTCGCCCCTCCTGGCGCGACGGCATCTGCAGAACCCTCTCCACCAGGCGACCCTCAGGGCAGTGCACAGGGGGGCTTGACAGCGGGCCAAACACCCGAGGCGGACGCCGCTGACAGCGTGGCCTCTCCAGCATCACTGACTGTTGCTGAAACCGCCCCCGCCGAACCTCCCACTCAGGATCGGCCAAATCCCCTCAGCATGGTGGTGGCTCGCCGGCGGCAGTCGGTGGAGTCGGTCGGTGGTGCACGGCGGCGGTGACCCTCGCTGACCCGGAGCGCAGAGACCCCAGCCCAAGTAAGGGGCTCGCCCCCAGGTCCTCCTAGTGACCCACCCCCAGACCCTCCTGGCGACCCCGACCAACGAAGGGCCAGAACCCTCTTACCCTCAGTACCCGGAGGTTCGGGCCCTGTTCGTCACCCACGACGGTGGGTCTTTGTGGATTCACCAGTCAGCAGGGGTACGAGGCGCGGCGACTGTCACCCTGCCGTGGGACGAACGCCGCAGGGCTGGAGTACAGGGCGATTCCATCCTTTTCAGGATCATGCATTTGCTGGGAGCGCCGCTGACTGCCTACGCGCGCATGGGAGGTCGTCTACATCACGCACCCCTACCACTCATCACTAACCCTCGCGTGGAGACATGGGTGCTCATGGTCGACCCTCGACCGTGAGGCCATGGACTTGGCCATGGAAGATCCGGCTGCAGCCAATGTGCGGTCAACGAGCATGGGACAGCCAGTGTGGGAATGGATACCGGCTACTGCGCGAGAGTCGGAGATGTCGCACTTCGACCAGGACGGCCTCGCGGCCTGGTCCGAGATCTGCAACTCCGACTGGTACAGGAGCATGAGCGCGGTGGCAGCACAACCGCCCACCCCAATGCCATTCCACACACCGCTCCCACCCCCCGCTCCATCACCAACACCTGCACCGCCGCCCATCCCTGGGCCGCCGGCTCCACTCCCAACCTCTACACCACCGCCTGCTCCAGCCTCAACCCCCACGAACCCCGCGTCTGCACTCCCACCTACGCACGCTCCAGGACCCCCACCTTCAGCTCGCTTTCCTCACTCCGCCCCCGCGAACCCTAGCCTCTCTCCCAGTGCCGCCCCGTTTGTGCCAGGCGTCATTCGACTACCGCAGGGCACTAATCTGCGGGCGTCCTCGGACGAGATTCGCCAGGAGCACAAGGTCAAGGAGATGGTGCTGAAGCTGGTCAAGGGCGTGACCAAGTTCCCTCGTTCCGCGGCCGACACCAAATCGGCCGACAAGGATGGCCTACTCGCGCAACTGGAGCACTACTCCAACCTGGTGCGGAAGACTTTCCAGGAGGCCATCGTGATCGAGGCGCTGACCACCTCCAGCTGTACGCCAACCGTGTCGGAGTACCAAGCGAGCGTGTCGAGCCTCCTATGGAGCTTCAAGGAGTACACCCTGCAGGACCAGCAGAAGAGGTTCCTGGAGCGAGCGGCGGGCATCTTCGGGTCCGACCAGGCCTGGCATCAAACATGACAATCGTTGAAGCCGTAATCGTATTGGCGGTGTTATTTACAAATGTAAATACATCCCCGGTGAATCGTAGCGGGTTGGCTGGAAGTGTTGTATGAGCATACGCTTTCGTGATGAGTGTCAATGGAACACCGGTTAATGTCAGTGAATCTGTAGAACTTGGATAGGCATAGTTCAACGAGTTACTTAAAATAACAGATGCAGAATTTAATTCATTTAATTCCATTGTTGTACCGGTATTTCCCACAGCTAGAACCTGAGAAAGACTGCCGATGCTTCCATTGTTAACAGCTCCACTTCTAACTTCGTTTGATGCTGAATCGTAATACAATTGTAGACTTTCTGAACTCACATCTGGACTGGATCTGATGGGTCTGATATAGCAACTACTTGCGACACCGGCGTTTAATTCAACCCCGCTCGCCTTCAAAACGATTGTGTTATCTGAGCAGAGTTCTGTCCTGCAAGAGCACCAATGTTTACGGAATTCTCACCGCAAGCAAATTCACCACAGAATTTTCCAATATTGACTGCTTGGTCTTTGCAATTATTCTGAGCACAGTCGTCACCGATTGCTATAACAAATGAACCACTGCCGGCCCCCGCGCCAGAAACCCCGAGGGGACTGAATCTGGTAACAAAACACAAGTCCAGCCAGAGGAGCTGCGAAGGGCGCTGGACCGGCCCATCGACTACAGAAAAGTCGACGGAGCCCCAGCTGACAACATCCCGAGCCTCCTTGAGTACACCACATCAAAGAGCACAGAGACCACGCTGGAAAAGGTGTCTCGAATCTACCAGCGCCGTCCTAAGGCCACGGAAAACCCGGAAGCCAAAATCTACCACATCGCCACCAAGTGGCACACCGACCGCAGGGAGGTCCTGGTGGCGGAGGACCCTCCCGCACATGCCTTCAAACTAGGAGTGCCCGTGGTACGTGGGGAGAGACTCTCTCTCACCCACGTACGATCAGTCACGGGCAGCAGCCTTGACCCAAGCGACACAGGGCCCACAGGCTTCCCGTACACAGGCACCCCACAATTAAAAATAGTGGACTTGGACGAGAGCATCAAGGAAGTGCTCAAGTACCTCCGGTACCTGAACGCCCTTCTTTTTGAGGTGTCCGACTCACCAGAGGCCGTTGTGTACGACCTCCGACACACCCACATCTGGCTCAACAGTGCGGGCAGGGTCAGGCAAATAGACCTTGCCTTCCAAAACAGACCTCTGGCAGCCTTTGTGCTGTTTAACCCAGTCTTTCGGCTCCCACTACACGTGGTGCCGCAGGCGCATCAAACCTGCACAAGGGAGCAGCCAGTGCTCCCTTGCATCTACGTATGGTCCCCCTGGGAGCCAGTGGAAGGGCCGACAGCAGGACGCAGTGTCCTGGTCTACGGGCCACTGCTCAAGGGGAAAACCATCGAGCAGGTCTCAAACATCCTGGCGACCTCCGTCATCGAGAGACGAGAGTCAAGGCACGAGCTCGGGCACCTGGTTGACAGGATCCGTAAAGGTACGGTGAGAGAATCTCCGGAAGACGCAGCCCTCAGGGAGGTGATACTACTGGAGGCAGTCTCACCGGCTGCAGCGGAGCTCATCGTGCAACACCCGTACCCCTGGGGTGTGGCCACGACCACTTGCTGGCTACCCAGCAAGGAGGTCAGCGACGAGGTCGCAGCCCGGGAGGTGGCCATCGCGGACAGGAAGCAGATACTGCACGACCATCACCGAAGCCACATCGTGCAGGCCGTCGTAGAGCACATCGAGAAGCTTACAGCCAACACCACTGCCCTCAAGGGCATCGAAAACATCTTTGACTTCCACGTACCGTCCCGGCAGTGGGCACCTTCGACGCCCGGGGACCCATCGTCTCTGCTACAGTGGAAGCGCAACGGGGGTGGGTATTCGATCAACTACTACGCCATACTGGCGGAGGAGGCGTACGAAGCGATCGCCAAGGCGGGTAAACAGACGGTGCGAGTACTGCCAGGGGTAGACGACGCTGGCCGACACATCTCCACCACGATCACGGTTGAGGTGGGGAGGTGGAGCGCCCAAGGGGCGGGCACCAAACAACGTCAAGCCCCACGAGCAGCACGCGGCAGGGAGGCGCGTGGGGGAAGAATCGACCAGATAGCCGAGGTGGTGGCCTCCCAGTTCATCAATAAAGTGGGATCAAAAGCCGACGAGGTCTTCCAGCAGGCCGTAGCCACCAGCAAGCAGCCCACCCCCGAGACTAAGAAGCTGCTCAAAAACATCAACAAGCAGCTGGAAAGGTTCAACGAGTCCAAGCCCGTCACACTGGACGAACTCCGAGACCTGCACAGAGAACAGGAGCGCAACGCTGGGGTGCGCCATACAGAAATCACTCAAGAGGTAAGAGGCTTCCATAAAACATACCAGGAAACCGGTGGTGCCATGGTGAACACCCTCAGGGCACTCACCGATCGCCTGACAGGAGAAGGAAAACAACAGGCACCTGATCATCCGCTTCACTTCACGAAAAAATCACCACAGACTGCAGAGGAGGACGATCAGTACCGGGGCATCCCCTACACTGGCAAGAAACCCGACCCCAAGAGGAGCCAGCCCCCGCCAAAGAGACCAGCAACCAACACGGGGGGCCGGGCGATCGACGCCGAGCCACCGGCGAAGCGGAGGGCACAAGGGGGCGCACAGGCGACAGCACAGGAGGGGGCACAACCTGAGAGCCCCCGATCAGCCCCGCCACTCACTAGAAAGGTGAGTAATCATACAACCCCCTGCCCTGCTGACCAACTCACATCACAACCCACCACACCCTGCCAGTGGAATCACACCCCCACTGCACTAACAAATAACATCTGTGCTGCAGAGGACCAAGGAAGCAGCAGGCCTGCAAGACAGGGTGGCATAACAGAGCCAGCTGCAGGGCCTCATAGCAAGAGAAGGGATATTGAAAGCAGACCTAGTAAAGTTAGCCTGAACTTACAACTCAAAGTAATATTTATGTTGTCTCTGCCTGCCATTGCAACTGCCACTGACAAATGCTGTGAATACATGCACCCAGCAAGCACTTCCCACACTGACCACGCCGGGGGACCGAGCATTAACCACACACCGTTCGAAAGGAAAATGTCAATTCACCATAATAACTTACTACAAACTAACCGAAAACTAATAGCAACACCCCGGCAGACAAAGAGTCCCCATGCCCATGAATGTGCTATTATGCCTACCTCCGAGCACAGGCGAAATGGCCACACCATATTCAGCGAGAATGGCCACACCATATACAGTTATAACTTCCCCAATGATAACCACGAAGATACAAAAATTAACATGAGCTTAAACCACTTTTCACACCACATAACTGGCAACCCCAACAATAGTGGTATGAACCCTACAGTAACCCTAAGAGGGACGGCCACAAATAGCCACACAACACCCAATGGGTGGGAAGGGTTGACGAAAAACTTTGTAGGATGGCTCAGCAAAGCAAGGGAAAGCGATGTGCGAAATGCCAGGACCGACCGCCAACCTTCGACCACAAGCGAATTCCTAAAACTGCTCTACGTAAAAATGATAAATTTCGCAGAACATTCCGAAACCCCCCGAAATTTTGGCACACCAAAGGGACGACATATACCAGGGGGGGCCCACCAAGAAATAGATGTCAAGGGCGTTACAACAGGGACTTTAGGGCAGTGTAACGCTGTAACGGTTAACTCGACGGCAACACAAGCGCAGTGGGCGCAACAAAAACAGGTGAAGGGGGGTAGAAACAAGCACCCCGACCAGAAACTATGCCAAACAAGCAGGGACAAGCTACATAAGCCCCCGCCCTGCAAACCAAAGGGCCCCCACCACAATATAAGCACCAACCCTACTGAAACCCTACCAAATAATGGTACAACCGACTCCACACAGGCCAGCAGAATGATAGGAACGCCGAAAAACTTTGGGAATATGCTAAGAAGAGTGGGAGGCAGCCACACACAAAAAATGAGAGCAAACTGCCGACATTCGACCACAAGCGAATTCCCGAAATTGCTCTACGTAAAAACAACCTTTTTGGAAAACACGCCCAAACGCCCAAAAATTTTTACACAACCACGAAAATACACATAAAAAACGGGGCCCACCCTGGGAAAAGTGCTAGGGGTGTTACAGAAAGGGATTTAGGGCAATGTAACGCTGTAACCATAAACTCACGAATGCGAGCAGCACCACACAACCGGAGAGCAACACGACATGGAGCAGAACCACACTACCCAAGGGGGGCACGACACGAAGCTACCAGGCCACTATGGAACGCTGCATTTGCCATAACCCCGATACTCGCTATACTGATGATTACACTAACAACAAGTAGGAAAATTGGTCGCATGTGGGGAACACACAACACGAACAGCAACAACATAACGCGCAGCCGCAGAACACGAAGAAAACGGGCCACAGCGAGGAATGCAGCGGCACGGTGGACACGACCACCCCATGGCTACAAATTACTCAAGATAATTTACCGTAACGGTAAACCCTTCCTAGTTAGAACAAGGAGACCGGAACACGCAGTAACCGCGATAAAAGAAGGCACCCCAACAAGAGGCAGACCACTAATGCGGGAGATTGAGCAAAGGATGAGGCGGCACACCCGATGCTGGAAAACAAACATGACGGGTGGGGGGAGTCAGAACCACACGGAATTGTACCCGTACAACACCACTACGAAGGGACTGTTCGAAAAGAAAGGCCGGCTGAACATGTTCCAAATGCAACATGCCCACTCACTGTATGAAGATGACCCACTGCCCCCCCTGGTAATAGCCACAATGAGAGAAACACTGAAACCGGGTAACAACAGAGAACCGCACACAACGAAGGCACTGCAGCTACTCGGGAACTCCCGGGGCTTCTGCATACCGGTTTGCGATGGCAAACACTGGAGGGCAGTGCTGGCCGGACCAGACAAAGGAAATGACAAACTGAAGTTCTGGATATATGACTCCTCGAATGGGAGAACCAATGCAACGTCACGCAACACCAAAAGGCTAACAGCGGAAATAACCAACTGGACGGAGCACTTGGCCGAGACACTCAACAAACAAGTAACAGTGGAATTGATGAATGTGGGCAACCAAAGCGCGCAGGACCAATACAGCTGCGGGGTATGGGTACTGATGGCCGCAGAAGCTTGGATGCACTACCAAAAAACATGCCCAGGGGGGCATTGGCCCACCCACTTCAACGAGGCAGTCAGCAAATGGGGGGCCACCGACAGAACGGCGATAACCGCCTATAGAAAGTCCATACAGCTGCCAGTAAAAAAGATGATAACCACTGCCGAGGGGCAAAGCCGGACGCGGGTGGAAAGCCAGCAAGCGGCAAAGACCCAGAGGCCTGCGGATGGCCTGAACACAAACCTAGAGGCCGGAAAACAGGCACCACAAACCCAGGAAAGGGGACGCAAAACTACTACGAAGCAACCAGGCCTATGGGAATGGCTACATAGATTAACCCCCACAACACCCCCAGGTAATGACGAGCAGACACCTGAGGAGCAGCAAGCACAGGAAACCCACCTAAACGAAGAATGGGAGCAAACACAGGACGAACCAACAGCACGATGGGAAAGATTCGTGGACACACGTCTGGAAACACCAGAGGCGTGCCAGGACTCCCGAGAATACCAAACCCCTCTCACAGAGCCAACAAAGACTGACATAGGAAAGGACCGTCTACACATGCTCACATGGAATGTGGCGGGACAAAGTGATGCCTGCCTTGACCTTGCCGAGGTCATTAACACAAGAAGCCAAAACCAACAGGGTCTACAAGTAATTGTACTCACGGAAGTAAAACACGCACATGACAGTGTAATGAGAAGATTCAGAGACATGCAATACACTGCAATAGGCACCAAAACTGAGGTGCAGAAAGCAGAAGGCACGGCTGAACAGGCAATGAAAGGAGGAGTGGCAATACTCCTCGGCAACCCCTACAGCCACGCACACAACCACCATGTAGTCCCTGCGAGACACCTCGAGGGATACCTCCTACATGTGGTGCTGCACCTACCGGGAAAGGTGATGTACCATGTGCTAGGCATTTACAACCCACCAGGGGCAGAGGAGTGCAAAACCAGGGACAAAATACTCAAATACACAACCAACCTGCTCAGGAAAACTGCGGGAAAGGAGAACGAACATGTGGTCATAGGAGGGGACCTCAATGCGAGCAACACCAGCACAGGTAGAGGAATGACGAAAACTGACAAGCAATGGGCGAAACTTGCGGAGGAGCTAGACCTCCACAATGTAGGCCCGCCAGTCGATACCACACTTAACTGGGCGAAACACAGGAACATTGACAGATGGCTTGCACCGAGGAACAAGCAGGCGCAATACGAGATGGGGGACGCCACACACCTCACCCGGCACCATACGAGTGACCACGAGATGGTGAGCCTAGCAACCCTCCAGTTGGACAGTATAGGCACCCACGAACCATATGTGGACCGCGACCCCCAACCAGGGCATGTAAAGCTGAACACGCCCCTGAACAAAACACACAGGGAAACACTCCAAGGCGTCCTCCTCAGGACACACGATTATGCCAGAACCGCTGAACTGAAACGCATAACAGAGATGGCCACACAGTGCAGGGAAGAGGACAACAGGCAAGTGGCACACGCCACCATAGACAGAGCAGGGGAAACAGTACTAAACATACTCACCGAGGCGAATAAATATGCGCTACAGGACGACGAACTGCCAACTACTACAGTTGGAGGCACCTCCAACCGAGTGGGAAAAGACCTGCTGATGAGCAAAAAGGACAGAAAGGAAAGGGACGCCGCAATACTCAAGATGCGGGAGCACAAGCAAACCAAACGACACCTACGAAACCCGCACACGGAACACTCAACCCTCAGAAGCCTGAAAGAGGGAGAAATGAAAGGCCCAACGGACAGGGACAATGCAGATGCAAAAGAGTGGGTGTCGTGGCTTACTGAGGAGGCCAAAAAAGAAAGGTCGGCAGCGCACAAGGTAGTAAAGCAGCACTGGAAACAAGCCAAGCAAAGACACAACAACAAAACAGTAAAGGAATACTGGAACAACCAAAAAAGATACCACAAAAGGATATATACCAAGGCACAAGAAACAGGCCATGCCCCCACAGCGAACATACAGGCTCTACAGGACAGAGAGGGCAACCTGGCTGTAGGCCACGGGAACATCGCTAACGCACTAGCAGACCACATGGCCCACTCGGCACCATACAGGATGGAGCACCGAAGTCCACCCGACTCGAAACCTCCACCATGGGAAGACCCAGCTCACAGGGAGCACCTCATAAAGATGCCAAGACCAGACCCCAGTGGGCTGGACCTCACGATAAGTAGACAGGGCTACACCAAAGCGGTACACACCCTAAACAACAACAAGGCACCAGGCCCCACCAGGACCCCGAACGAAATTCTTAAGTACATGCCAGAGGACTTCCATGATGCACTACACGCACTCATGCTGGAAATGTGGAACAGCAAGCATGTCCCTCTCACCTGGAAAAAAGGGACATTCTGCTTCCACCACAAGAAAGGGGATGTCACCTTACAGCAAAATTACCGACCCATAGCCCTGCTTGAAGGGGTATTCAAACTATACACCTCGCAGATAGCAAACATGCTCTCCACGTTCTGCGAAACGCAGGGAATACTAGCCCAGGCGCAGGAAGGCTCAAGGGAAAAAAGGAACACACTTCGACAACTCACCAGGGTAACCAATGCGATTGAGGATGCAAATGTCTCAGGAAGAGAACTGCATGGCCTGTATGTAGACTTCGAAAACGCGTACGGCTCAGTGGACCACAACAAATTACTCCATACGATGCAATACCTTGGAATACCCGACGAACTCACACAGGTGGTGCGGGATGTCCTGGGTACACATAGCCACGACACAATGTCCATGAACACCCGAGTAGGAGGGGAAACCTCACACAAAACTGTACAGGTGCAAAGAGGACTCCTCCAGGGAGACAGCATGAGCCCCCTCCTTTTCATAATATACCAGGAACCGTTGCTAAGATGGCTAGAGGTGGGAGAGCACGGGTACCAACACAAGTATGCAGCAGAACAAGAAAGGCTGGGCCCCCTCAGGACGACTGCAGGGGCGTTCGTCGACGACCTACTCATACTGTGCCCTACGATTCACCACATGAGAGCTCAGCTACACAAACTGCAGGCATTCTCACAGTGGAGCGAACTCCGAATTAACCTCACCAAGTCAGCCATAACCGGCATAAAAAATGGGGTCTCCATACCTGAACAACTCCACAAAGACCTCAAAATGCTGGGACTGGACGGCAAGCTAAGCCACTTCAAAGTACTCAAGCCAGACGACACGTACAAATACCTGGGAGTACTACTTGCATTCACAGGCAGGTGGGACAAGGAAAAAGAGGCCGCTAAGGAAGAGATGAACCACAGAATACAAGCCCTACTGCGCTCCCCTCTGACACCTGACCAAAAGGAATACTCCCTTCACTCCGCAATACTGGGGAAATTCAGATATGGATTACACCTAGGGCTGTACACAGCGGGCGAAATAGACGAATTCAACAAAATAATAGGGGGGGCCACAAAAAATATACAAGGCCTGCCCCGCAACGGAACGCCAAACATTTTCACCACACAGGAAAAGGAAAAGTACGGCTTGGGAATGGTGCCACTCCAGGCAGTCTACGCCCAGTCGATTTGGAGCGGACTACTGGAGGCCATGCACAGCGAAGAAGACAAGGGGACGGTACGGGGCCCGGCTTGGAGGCAAATAAACCTAAAGTCGAGACTCAGAATGTCCCATGTCAGCAGGTCCACTAGAGGACTGGTAGAATACCACAGCACCACACGCAGGAACTGTACAGACCTCGACAAACTCTGGGGGGGGCACCAGACAAAACACAACACACTGAGAAAACTCAATGCCCTACTCAGATACAACATTACGCCCCAGGGGACGGAAGGAATGCTCAGACAACTCCAGACCCCAATACCAAAGATAATGGAACAGCTAAAAGGGGCGACCAGAAGGAAGTCCGATAAAGAAATGGAGGGAACAACAAGAAAAACGAAAGCAGGCAAAATAATTGATGGGGATATACCGATGCCACCAGACTGGCAGGCGAAGTGCACAGACCAAACTGCCAGGCTCACAATACCCAAGGACACGCCAACGGCGATAAACTTCACAACGTGCCTAAAACTTTTTGCACATTTCCCGGACCTCGCACTCCTCACTACCCGAGATGGCCAACATGTGATTAGCCAGGTGAACGTCAGGGAGCAATGCACAGATGCAACCCTCAACACAGACCGCAGTGCCATAGCAAAAGGCCTGGCACACTTATACCCATACCTATGCGAAGCCCAACCGAGGGATATAGCGAAGCCGGGGGACTTTTACGACGATCTCACAAACAGACAGCTGAAGCAACAATACAGGAGCATGCCCAGGGAAGGGCCGCTAGACTCCCACGCAGTGCGAACTAACCTCCCACTCCTCAACTCGGAACAGCTGAGGGCAAAAATGACCGAATGGGAAGCAAGGCAGGTCCCCAGGGAAGAGATTCACAGGCAACTCTCCCTGCACCCGCTCACAAGGATTAACGAAACGGAGAATACCGGCCCAGCACAGGAGGGGGAAGAGGAAGAACTTCAGCCCCTCTACACACGCTCACAAACTAAATGGATAGATGAAATAGACCCCATGGCCGAAAAACTTGAGACAGGCCTCGAGAAAGGCCGGATGATAGACAAGCCGAAAGAGATTGTGGCAATAAGGACCCTGCTCGTTGACCCAACAGACCCACTCTCCCTGATGACACAGTACAGAACTCAGTGGAGACACTCGGAGGGGGATGACTCCTACTCGTGGAGTACAAGAGAAACCATAACGGACTACCTGAAACTAGCCAAACGAAGGGGCCAAAGCGCGACCACCTTCCTAACCCTGAAAAGAAGACTGCGAGCAAGGGGCTCCCAGGTGACCCACCCCATAGGCCTCAGAGAAATACTGTCCGGAAGGCCGCACCTGGGACAGGCCTGGCCCACACTACATGCAGAGAACCTAATACTGGACCCGACAGAAACCAACCCAGAACAAGACATTGTGGACAACAGCGGGCACCACTGCCAGATACGGCTAGAGGGGGAACTCGCCCACAGCTACCACAGGAATGGGAAATACATAGGCACCCTCACGAAAGAAAAGCTTCTCAGACTACACGAAAGGTACACCCAGGCAGTGGGTACCACGGACCACCAAACCCCACACCAGCGCACGCTACGCACTGAAATGTGGGAGGACCATAAAATACATGTCTCCACGTTTGAAGAGGAAATAGGGCACCTCCTCATAAGATACTCAAGCAAAGAGGAAAAGGAGGAACGAAAAAAGAACCTGCAAAACCATTGGACATTCCCTGCCCAGATGCAAAGGGCACTACAACAAGCATTCGGAATTACCACCGAACTATTCGCCTCGCCCCTCAATGTCCACCACAACACCACAACGTACTACGCCAAGTATGACAGAGACAAGGTGTTCGGGGCCAGAGGCTCGGCCTGGACTACCAACTGGATGAAACTGGGAGCCTACCAGTTCAACCCAGAATACACGCCACAGGACCTCAAAAAGGCACTGGACTTTGCCATAGCGGCCACCACCACACAAGAACCGGTGTTCGGGGTCGGAGTGTACCCGACATATGAGAAAACCCCGTACAGAAAGCTGTACAATGCACATGCAGGGCACCTAATACACGAACTATTGGAAATACCACAAGGCAAGTTCACATTTCTACCCCCTGACCACTGGATGGGTGCCACCCACCAACAAGCGAAACAATGCAACTGGAACCTCAGGGTGCTGATAGTGGCCAACAAACAGGGATGGCAAGCACACTGCGGGGACCCAGACGCTGCTGCAGACTGTATAAGGAGGGCACTCACAACCTGCCCGCAAAGCAAGGTCCGCACCACCTCAGCTGTCAAGCAGCCGATGAGGGAGGCAAACCTACACGATGTGAATGAACCAAACCGGGAAGGACGCACCCCCAACGTGGACTGTATGGTGGACACAAGACCATGGCAGCGATACGAACTCCCGGAAGTCAAGACAAAGAACATGACGGACGCGATGGGGAAAATGTGCAGCACAGGGCCACACTTGCGGAACGACCTATGCCCCCAGTGCTGCAACGTACAAGCAGAAGTGGAAACCTGGTGGGAGGACAGCCACCTCCACGTGGAAGAAGGACCAGCCAAATGGGAACTCCTCCCCGGAAGCAGGGGAGGTAAATGGAACATACACCCCCCCACAGTACAACAGGTGGTGGAAGCGAACACTTTACACACCAGGCTTACAAGACAAAATGACGCCCAAATGATATGGGACAAAGTAGCGAGGTCAAAAGTTGTCAGATACCCCACCGACTTTTGGCCCGAACACGAACCGGGAGCCCAAGGAAGGAGATGGGAATTGACAAGAGACCAAACAGAGGACCCCAGGAACCGAGCCCCGAGAGACGCACCAACCCAATTGATGTACCCCTCCCCTCAAAGGGCACACAAAGCAACCTCGTACCTTTACACGGACGGGAGCAAAAGAGAGATAGAAACAGAAGAAGGAGGCAAAGAATGGGCCTCAGGAGCCGCTGTATGGGACCCCAGGTCCGGGGAAGGGGAAGCCCACATGATTCGATGGGAAGGCGAAGACCAAGAGGTGAACAGAGCCGAACTTCTCGCCATACAAAAAGCAGTGACTCTCCCGCCACCACCAAGTGGCAACGCACTCACCATTTGCACGGACAGTGCCAACTCCATTAGACAACTGGAGAGCATGAGAACGAAACCCCACAACATGGAGCACCACCAGCAAAGGGACCTCCTGTATGCCATACTGGTCAACATTGAGGCATTAGTAGCGGCAGGGCACACTGTCTCACTGCTAAAAGTCAAGGCACACACGGGAATTGTAGGGAATGAAAAAGCCGACGAGGCAGCCAAACAAGCCTGTACTACGGGAACCCTCACGGAAGCGTGGGATAATAACGAGACAATAAACGTCAAACCCATGATACCAGACGAGGACTCGGGCAGCAGAGAGCTAAAAGGAAAACTCGCGGTACAAAAACACGTAACCACACTACTCCGTGAAAGGCAAGCCCGAGGGAGTAGCAGACTCTCAGCAAAAATGACCGACCTCCAGGGAGAACCCTCAACCTGGACCCACCAACCGAAAACTGAGCGCAGCTTCAGATGGGAAGCGCACCATGACCAAGCGCAACAAACTGAAGAGGAACAAACGACAATACGGGACCTAGTGCCCAACCAGCAGCAGCAGGCCAACCAGACCCGAGACGAAGAAGACAGGCAGATAAAAGCCATGATGGAACAAACGGAGGAAGAGGAGATGCTCCTCATGCGAGAGGTGCAGGAGCACCAAGAGCACCAAGAAACAGAGGGCCGCAGGGACCCCACCCGAGGAAACGAACCCGAACCCACAGAGGTACCACCCTCAGAAGAGGAGGAGATATTTAAAGAACTCAACGAGCTCGCGGAGGGACTAGAAGTGACCCAAGAGGAGCACAATGACGAGGGAATTTTCGACATACTAAATGAACTCATTGAGCAGCGGGAAAAGCCACAAGAGAAGACGAATGAAAGACAAGCTCACCATGACCGTGTCACAGAGGAGTCCAGAGTCCACACAATGATGGAGGACCCGATGCCCAGAACAAGATGGAAACAGCGAAAACACGATATAACACACAGCAGAACAGAAAAAAGGAATGCCCCCTCGGTACAAGAGGGCGGGACCACCGACAGCTGGCTAAACGAAACAATGAAGCACCTCAAAGGAGACACGCCACTACACAAAGTGGCGAACGGCTTCTGGAAACGAGCCACATTCGCGGCACGAAAAACAATACTCAAATGCAGACTGAGAATACTGCCAGCACAAGACTATGAGACAGCGAAAAACTCAGCCGAAGGGGGTGGGAAGTGCACCCTGGAGGGATGTGGACACAAAGGGGTGGACTACGCAAAGGGCTTCCTCATGAGGGTAGGGCACGCCCTAGGCGGATGCAACAACCCACAAATGCGAGGGATGTTCTCGGACAGGGCAGATGCCCACGCAGATGAGCTAAAACACATACTTGACCACCATAGGAAGGGGGGATGCAAAGTACTCGCCTACACCGGAAAGAAGAGGGACCCAGGGGTTAAGCCAAGGGTACTCCCAAATTACATACTCACCAGAGGACAATGCAGACACGACGGGAAGGACAACCCAGGCAGAAACGATGGGCCCGACACAATACCAAGTTTCGTAGACATAGTCATGATAGAGGGCCTAGAGGACCTGGAGGAGGGATGGGAATGCACGCAACAGGAAGCACCAGCAAGGGTAAAAAACCTACACCTCATTGAGGTGGCCCACACCGATGACGAAAAGTGGGGACCCAAACTCCTGGAAAAATACATGAAATACGGACCGCTGCTACAACTACTACGCAGACACGGATTTCGTGCCAAACTTCATGTGTTTGCAGTGGGCAGAACAGGCACGGTGTACAAACACAACCAAGACATACTCGAGCAACTTGGACTCAACAGAAAAGAGGCCACACAAGCGCTACAGAGAATACATGACCTAACGGTAAACTATGCACACAGCACCTACCAGCTATACAGAAGACTCAGACAGGAAAAGCAAGAGAAGGAGAAAGATGAGAACCACCCAGTATAAATTGTCCCATTAAGGCCGCCACCAGTGGCGGTCCGGCCCAGAGTAGGGCCGGGGAAATTAATTTACTCATACGCCCGACGGGCGTGGTTTTTTCTTTTTCTTTTTTCTTTTTCTTTTTCAAATGAACCACAGTTATTATTGCCTGCCCCAGAACCAATAGCAATCGTATTATTACTTGTGGCATTGTTGATGGATAGAGCATTGCGACCTATAGCGATGGAACGTTCACCCATGTGGTCGGCATTGGTAAATCCTTGAGTTTGCTCTCCGATACTAACTTTCCCAAATCCACCAGAGCCACTTTCAATTCTAAGATTATTCCCACTAAGTTTTTCTTGATTGACAATCATGGTACCTGTACCTGTATATGAAACATCGGCGACACCGGTCGTGCTACCTTGATCAGTGACCGATTGTAGATTCTGATTTGCCCCGGACGGCAGGTTTTGGAGCAAAGAACCGTCTCCACGATATTTACCTGTAGTCAATGTTAGATCACCGGTATTGAGTACAAGTGGATCGTCGTTTATCAATACCCCACTGCCGAGAGGCTCTATATTGATTGTTGTCTGCAAGCAGGTTACCTCGTTGATCGCCTGTTTCTCCTATCTTAACTCGTGTTTGTTCCACAGGATATAAGCTTTTAATCTCGAAAGAAGCATCGAGGTCGTCGAGGCCTGCTGAGAATCGTGATTTGGAAACCGGATTGTTCAGCACGAAGTCGTTGAATTTGATTGATGTGTGTACTTTTAGCGACCCATCTGTCAGCAAATTCATCTTTTCTCGTTCATTTAATGGGTCTTGAGTGTCTATGAATTTGATATCGTTTTGATAGCGTATATCTGACCCGATATGCATGGTCTCAAGCGGCGATTCAACGCTGCCTATAGTTTGACACACCACTGTATCGCACGTTAGTGTATCGGTTGGACCCGTACCATTTACAAATGGTTTACCGTTAATTTCTTTCACAATTAAATTGGAACCAAAAGCTGACATTATATATTATACTTTTTATATTTTATGCCGTATTCCGATAAGATGTTGAAATCACATACCAATTTCCTTCCTGTGTACTTGTTCTTTCGCCTGATGCAATTAGAGTGACGCTTGTAATACTACTTCCATTGGTTGCATTATTTTCCAACTTAATATCGCCGTTAGTTGTGTCTGAATATCCATTTATTCTGTCACCCTCAAACTTCTCAAGAGTCACTGATTGCCCCGTTGCGGCTGTTCCGTTATAAATTGTAAACATTTTACCTTTGATAGCAGGTGCACATTTCGGCAACCGAACAATTGAGGGAGTATCACCTAATATATTTTGATTCTGTACATCATCCTTTGTCAATTCTATATCTGTTCCATCTCTCTCTACTGTTCGGAATGTGGTGTTCGTGTATGTTAATGTTTTTGCATTCAATTCATTTCCGAAAGCTGACATTGTATATACTAATCTATGAAAAAAACAAAGGTACAGGTTGCAACAATCGACTATTTAATGGATGCTCCATCGGGAAATGGAACATTTCCATCTTTTGAGAAAGCTTTTCACCATGCCCTAGGGTATAACTTTTGTATCCCGCCAAAGGATGAACGTTGCTTATCCTGAATGGTGGATATGTGATGTCACTGATTGTTTTACACGGGAGTTGTTGCATCATAACCGGTCTAAAACCTGACATTTGAAACATCGTCGCGGTGTGAATTTGTTTGTCCACGTTCGGTCCTACATCTTTTATCATGTTGTACCCAACCAATCCTGGTTGTTGAGCCATGTTCGTATACTATTAACCGCTTTTTGAAATACCGTTTCGATCACACGGTTTTGACCGATACGAAGGACTGCCGTTGTTTCGCAAATAATCATTGTTTCGTTTGTTGTAAGTACCACCGTTTGTAGCTCGTCTACTGGTGATGCAGTAGAAGTAGAAAGGTACATTGAACTCGAAAGTCCTCTGCTATCTAAACCAGTTTGACTTCTTACACCCATTTCTGAGGGAAGATTCAAACGTACCATAGGAATGAACTGATTATTGAGCCAATCGTCATAACTGTTAATCTTACAACCCGATAGCGTACCATAATTATCGGCCTTTCCAATCGTCAGGAGGTTAAAAGCCGCGAGTGGATCAACCCTATAGTTGGGCACAAACAAGTTGTTGATATTGAACTGTAGAGCACCCAAACCACCTGCTGAAAACTGAAAGTATGATGGTAGGTAGGCTGTTCCACATGTATTTGACAATTTAATAAGTCCTTTGTTTTTTTCTCTGTAATCATTAGGCCTTTGCACAGCATATATGTTATTAATGCATTGTGAACTCAAAGAGAACCTTGTCGATTTGTCCAAAGTATTAGCACCTTCGAAAAAGGTAAAGTAATTGTAATATGATATTTCTAAGAATCCATCACGCAGTTTGCTCTCAACGGTAGCATCATATACTCCAGAACTAAATGTAATCGTCTCTACCGTAAAGTAAAGTTTATCCAATTTAAAATTACCTTCCGCTACTAATTTTTCTTGTGCTTTCGTGTCAATTGCTGCACCAGGTGCTTTTGTTTTTTGCCAACACCCTAGGACTTCTGGACCTGCAAGGTACAGCCTTATCTGGATTGGCGGGCAACAGCTTGTATCAATATAAGAAGGTTCTGCTTCTCCAAGAAACGTTAGCCATTGATTCAAAATATATGGACGAGGTTTATTGTAAAAGTTCTCGGCTACAGAGATTTCTTGATTTTTTAAAACTCTTTGATAAGTCATTTCTTTGCTAAGAGTGGTTTTGATAGTATCAAGTACACAACTGACCGTGTTGTAGCCTTGAAAACCAGTGGTCAACTGCTGACCTCCGGCGAAAATTTCCATTCTTTGAATCAGTTTCTCGATGCCATTGGGGAGCGTTATATGTAATTCATCAGCAACATTATTAGCGTTTGTAAATGCTAAAGGCGTTGTACAGGAACCTAAACAATGCATGGCTAAACTCTTCATATTGACGATGGAATTGACGGGTAGATTTAAAGTTATGGTTGAATATCGTGACGCTTCAGTCAAGTTCGTTGTTTCCAATCTGAAGTAATTGGTTGAATATGATGTCATTTTCGAAAGGCCAAAAGCAAGACTCATAGGCAGACTCATTTTTATATATAGTATAAATTATAAAATATCAGAGAGGCCTATTGGTGCCAATTCTTCAACTTTGATGCTCAATGAATAATTGATAGAACCGTCTGATGCTTGGGTCGGAGATGCTAATGTGATCAGCCTCGCTTTAGAATCTATAAGTGTGATTCTAAATGAAGTAAATTGAGACCCAGACACTTCAATAACAAAGTCGTCGTTTGGATCTATGTATCTTATGAAATCTGTCGTTGTGTCACTTGGCAATAATATTTTCGCCCAGATATCAGAACTGATCATTTCGTTATTATTTGTAAAAGTAGAAAGATTGGTACTCTCAATATTGTGTGTAGGGAGCGATGTTATCCTAAGATACAATGCATCGTTGGTTTGAATGTTGCAAGGATATATCGATTCACATAAGGTGTACGCTACAACATAATTTGTTTTAAACAAGTCTAAGAGCTGAGACACTGTACTCAACCCTGCCGCACTGCGGTTAACACGGCCACCAAGTATTTGGTCGGAATCGTTGTATTTGCCTGCTGTGGAAACTGAGGTATTTAAGGCGGTGTCTAAAGGAGACCCAGGTATAGCTTGAAAATCGCCGCTGACACTAAAAGCTACAAACTTTACATCGGGCTGTGGTGGTCTTAATTCTATACGAAATTTTTTCTCATAATTTAAGCCCCCGCCGTTGTCCTTATCATAAGTTATGGTAACTGTTTCTATCGTGCCACCGATAGCAGTTTTTATTGAGGTGGCCAATTTAGATGTGAATTGATCCAACTGCGTATAACTTGCATAAGGTATTTTCACTTCCGTTAAAGTATTATTTACCGTATCACCCACATAGAAGATGCCATTGGTCTCGTTAATACTATACCATGTCTTTGCACAAGAGAAAGTATTCAAAGTTAATCTTAATTTTGTTTGTGCTCGGTAATTTATCAGCTGAGTGGGTATGTTCATTTGCAAAACACGTGCGTCTCCATTGCTATTGTCTTCGGAAGACAAGAATAGTGCTCTTGTGCTAATTACGCTCATCTATATTAATATAACAATTATCTTTTATGGAATCAACAGTATCCCGATCTAAAGGAATTGGTTCTTCAATGTGTCCAGTACAAAGGTCATCGTAAAATTCAGGACGTTTGACATAATCATCTACAAGCAATTCTACGC
Organism: Cymbomonas tetramitiformis; assembly: GCA_001247695.2. Lineage (NCBI taxonomy): Eukaryota > Viridiplantae > Chlorophyta > Pyramimonadophyceae > Pyramimonadales > Pyramimonadaceae > Cymbomonas > Cymbomonas tetramitiformis. The sequence continues at coordinate 34,219 of LGRX02022042.1, forward strand.
GAGCTTCTTTAATATCGGGGTATTGAAGTTTGGCTAAGCGTATCAATTCTTGACGGTCCATTGTAATATATAGAGAATAAATTTGAAAGTTTGAATTTGTCACAATTAGAGATTGATGTATATAGTAAATTAAAATCTCACTTTATGACAAATCGTTAAACAAGCGATTGTCGTTCAAACAATTCCCTATCTTGATCAGCACGACCCGTGGCTTGACGTATCATCTCTGTGATTGGATCATAGATCGGCACTTCACTTAATGGTTTTTGTTCTATAGGACTCAATCCTAATTTTTCACGTATGTAATTCTTCTCGCCCAAGCTTTCTTTAACACCCATTACATTCATTAAATCTGTGAAGTTTACATTTGGAGTTTCTGATAATAAGATTGGTTCTAATAAACCTTGAGTGGTCCTAAAGATACGTTCGTCGTTGGTGTCAGTCGGTGTGTAATATCCAAGGTACCCTCCCACAGCCGAGCCTGTCATGGCGTTGGCGAAGCCGTAACGAGACCTTGCTGTACTGACTCGCGTAGACTCCGGTGTATCTGAGTACATTTGTTCCACGCTATGCAATTTTGTCAAATTGTTTTCCGTACCTACCTTTGGATTGACATGTACGATATCATAATTGCTCTTGGGATGTGGCTTCAATCGTGCCGGCAAGGATATCAGATCACCTTCAGTTGAGTATAATACTTGCTTTTCGGTCGGAGTGTTAATCGGTTCTTGCAAAGGATTTATTGCTGGGTTGAAATGATGCCCTTCTACGTTGTTAACTTCCGATATGTAATTGCTTTGACCACCGCCGTTAGAGTGTCCGGTGACCGATAGCTTATAGCCACCGTATTTACTTTTGACATCGTCAAATCGTTGTTGTGCTTCTTGATATCTTGATGTACTACGTTGTTGTTTCATCAATGTCAAAAGATTTACATACCAATCTTCCACGTTTTGTCCACGTGAGATATCCTGGGTAAGAGTGTTCAGACTTCCAAATTCTGCATCAGAGCCTCGATATGCAATAATGACGTCTTGACTTTTAGGATTGACCAACGTTGTAGAATTTCGGCCCGACAAACTTTGATCTACGTAATAACCCGGAAGTCCTCTCATGATACCCTTTAAACGTGCTTCATCATTATAGCTATATGCATACGAAACATCTGATGCTCGTGCATATTTCGTTTGTGTAGAATCGTCCTTAGATGTAATGTTAGGACCAAATACTTTGTTTAAAGCGGTACTCGGAAATTTCACTGCGTCTTGACTGAGAGCATTTAGCAATTTTGAGGTGTCTCTTTGTGTATACTTGTCAACATCGTCTGGTTGCATGATTGGTTTACTCTTGACTGTGACCATAGATTTGAAAGGTGCACTACTATTGCCAGGCCCATTACGCGAAACCGAACTATGTATTTGTTTATCATTTTGATGATCAACAAAATTACTAAAATAACTACTAGATGGACGACAGTAAGCATTGGATTGATAGCTTTGATTACAAGGTACTTGCATTACTATTAACGCGTTTTTGATTTGGGTGTTAAATCGCCTCCGGCTATGTAACTAGCAACTCTTTGCAGAGGACTTGCAGGAGCCGGTGGTGGTACCTGACTCATTGGAGCCGGTGGTGGTACCTGACTCCTTGTTGTTACTCTTGTGGATGCTTGGTTACCAAACATTCTCGGCGACGACATTTCACGTAACTTCAATGATTCTGCGACTGCAAGTTTTATATTTCTATCCTTTCCAGTAATCTTTGACGGTCCAGCTTCAGGAGTTTCTGGTAATAGTTATTTGGATGCTTCTGCGACCATGGCGTTTCGGTCTTCAGCGTCTTTGGCAATACGCAGCAACGCTTGATTATTGATTTCGTCTTGTGTCATTGTGTGCATTGGATTCATTATCATCATAGGATTAGGCCTGGTTGTATCAATACCACTGCTATAGTCCTGAATGTCTCTTACTAATGGTTCCGTGTTTATGATTGAATTTCTCAAACTATTGTAGAACACCGCACTGTTGTGACTCGGCATCGTTATCACGTAGTTGTTTTTAGCGAGTTTACCATATCCTCGGAACAGAGTGTCTGAACTTGAGCCGTTGGCAATTCCCATCATTTTCATACAATTGCGTCTTCCCATCTCATCGGTCAATATTGTTCTCATTA
>LGRX02022043.1:0-17012 GCA_001247695.2 Cymbomonas tetramitiformis
TGCGGTTGCGGATGGGGTCGATCAAGAGCTCAAAAGAAAGGTATTCGCCTTATGAGTACATTTATATTCGTTACGAACGTTGAAAAAATTGCACTTCATGTAATGTGATTAAAATCACAAGGGGGTGTGCCTGCAGTAGCGCAACAAAGTTGGGGCGGGCAGCCGATAACCTAGATTTCCATACTTAATAAGTAACAAACGGCACTCCCCTCGACTGCAATATTTTACCGCTGCGATATTTCCTCTGTTCTTCAGAGCAATTCCGCCCCGTTTCGTGACGTGGCAGTCGTCGTCTGCGAACTGCACTGTGTACACAGCGAAGAAACTTGAATTAAATCTGTAAAATCTCCACCATTGGAAAGTTTTTAATCGTCGGTTATCATCGACGCGCCATTTGGCAGAACGCAAATAAAATGTCCTACTTTGTCCAGTGAGTCAGAATAGTGTGCCGACCCAGACCCTGACGCCTGGAAGGAGTTAAATAAGCTGAAGGAATCACACAGCGAGACGCACAAGTATCAACGCAACTGCTACGACGCACGCAGGAGAGAAGGCGCTGACCCTCTTGGGGAGATCGACTCCATCGCCCTTGACGGGGCGGCAAACAAGAATACCGTGGTGCCTCACGCCCCTCATCAAGTGAAACACATCAATGAGAGGAAACAGAACTTCTTCAATTTGCATCTGCAGCTCACTATTTTGCATGGTTGCATGTTGCTGTTCAACCTGAGTTTTCCCTGGAGCCAACCCAAAGGCGCAAACATGATGCTGACATCCTTTACCAACCTGCTTACGCTTGTGGCTAGTGGTCATGCTGGCAACCGGTACTTGAGGAAAACGTTGCATCTTCAAGTTGACGGAGGCTCTGAAAACTGGAATCGCTACACGTTTGGCTTTTGTGCGCTGCTGGTTCATCGTGGCATCTACCAGAAAGTCGTGTTGCATCGCCTCATGGTTGGGCACACCCACGACGATGTTGATGCATGGCTGGTTCGGTTTGATGAAGATGTACATATTCGGTAAGGATGCTACAAAAGCTGGTCGATGGCTCATCTTACTCCAAGACTATATCGCCTGGCTTATAGGCTGGCCGGTGAATAAGTTCATGAAGAAGGTGCAAGTTCAGGGTCAGCAGCTGGACTTCAAGACGTGGTTGAATCCGCATCTGAACTTTGGCCTGACGGGATACTCGGGTATGGTGCGCGACGTGCACTACATGGAATTCGGAAAGGACGAACATGGCGTTGTTCGTATGAAGTACAAAGGGGGCGACCATATTAAGGTTTGTCTTCCGACATGCGTAGACAGCGACTTGACCAAAGGTCTGGAAGTAATGAACAGCTATCCCGACATTGACAGCTCTCCACCCTTGCAGGAAGTGCAGCCGCTGAGCTCTCAGGAGGAGGCAGACACCCTGAATGCGTTTCAGCGGCTATGTGATCATGGTGTCGACCGTGTATCTCATGAGCAACAAGAACATCTATGTGGGTATTTCCCTTTACAGTAAAACGCGACATATAAGAAACTGACCCGAAAACGCCAGCCGCTAGTTTCTTATTGGGTGGGTCCGAAATTCCCCAAGTCAGCGGGCGATTTTCTTAAATTTGGGTCGTTGGATTTATCGAGTTCAGCGTGTTAATTTCTTGGGATAAGTTTACATCGGGGGCCGACATTTCATTTTAATCCACATCGGGGGCCGACATCTCATTTTAATCCACATCGAAATGGAGACGCTTCATTTAATCCACATCCGGGCCGACATTTGATTTTTAATCCACATCGAGAGCGGGCATCTCATTTAATCTACATCGGGGCCGACATTTGATTTTTAATCCACATCGAGGAGGCGACACGCCCTAAACGTTTCACATTGGGTGTAGACATCTCATTTTAATCCACATCGAGGGTTGACATTGCATAGCATGCGTAAGCGGAAGACACACGCAACGATATAATGTAAACGAAACATAACTACGCAAATCCAACCGGTAGATATGTAGCTCGTATTACGATGAGCATATCTACCGGTTGGAGGTTTGCGAAATAATGTTTTTTGGTGCCGCAAACGATGAAACCTTTGTCTTGTTTGGCGAAATGAAACAGTTTTTCGCTGGCTTGGGCCTCCAAAAAACATTATTTCTAAACCTTTCAGTAGATATTTTCATCGCGATATAATTTACATATCTACCGATTTGGATTTGCACTGAATATGTTTCGTTTTACGTATATCACCCGTTGAGTAATGCAAACCCCGATGTGGTTAAATGAATGTCACCCGATGTGAACCAAAATGGATGTCGGCCCCCGATGTAGATTAAAATGAGATGTCGCCCCCGATGTAGATAAAATTACATGTCTACCGATGTGAATTAAAATGGGAGGTATGCGCTGATGTGGATTAAAATGAAATTAATGCGCCCGATGTGGATTAAAATGAAGCGTATACGCCCCCGTGTAGTTAAAATGAGATGTCGGCCCCCGATGTGGATTTAAATGAAATGTCGGCCCCCGATGTAGACTTATCCCTAATTTCTTAAATAGGGATAATGTTCGGCATTGGATCTTGCTCGATACGGCTGTAGCGCCTAGTTTCTTATGTGGAGGTAGGTGCGCAACCCACGCTCTAGCGGCAAAGTTTCTTAATTTGCCAAAGTTCACATATCTTCTACCGTCTCGAGCGTGCAGTTTCTTAATTCAGTGGGGAAAAGCATGGACGCAGGAGTAAAAAAAAACACACCGAAGTCCCTAAAACGTTTAGTAGTAGAGGCATTAACGATCGTGGGTAGGGGCAAACAATAATGGCAACATTGTACTTCGATCACTATCGATAACACACACTAGCATGTTAGCTTATGAATTATTGAATCTGATTTTTTTTGCAGCGGTCAGTTTCTTAAATAGGCTAATTATCTTAAAGGGGGAGTTCTCGTTTTCTAGCGCTTTACTTTCTTAATCCATAGCTTTTTAGATGGCGAGCGGAGCATCATGCTAGCGGCTAGTTTCTTAGAGTTTCTTAGACAAATACGAAAAAACTAGCGGCTAGTTTCTTATAGACCCAATTTCTTATATACCGCGTTTTACTGTACCACAGAAGGCGTCCGACTACGACACCTGGAAGGGCCCGAAGGTGGATCAGCAGGATCCCTTGGACTTGAACTTGCTGCTGAGCAATGCTTGGCACCAGAGCACGACCGAGACGTCCAACCCAACAACTGAACCTGAGCCAGAGTTGGAAACCATTGCCGACGGCAGAAATGTGAAGGTCCAGGATCTGCCAGTGGACATTCCCAAAATAACGAAAAGATGTGAGCAAGAAGCACGTCGAGTTGAAGATATCACTTTCTGGTGAGTTCTATGGTAGTAACTTGTTTCAATTCGTTCATGCCCGTCGACTGACCCAAAGCGTTCCGTATGAACACATGCATGCAGGTACAATAAGCGCGAGATTAAGGCGGTGTTGCAGCATATGGGGCTTGACGTCTCAGGGTTACATGCAGAGTTGGCCACACGTTTGTTCAGTGCCACCGCCGCAGCGCGCAAGGAACATCAGTGGCTACTGCCCAGTGGTACTAGTCATAGTACCAGAATCGAATCTGGTACTATCACAAGTACCAAAACGCTAGAATTTTTTTTGATGTCCTCCTCCATCCTGATGGTGATATCCATGATATACCATTACCTTAACCCCTAATCTGCGGAAGGAATTTTTTTATTTTTGCCCCGTAAATGATAGGGTTTGGGTTTGGGTTCGTAACATATGGAATACATAACCATTTATCACCAAATTTCTAGTGCTTACGGTCGACTCAAAGACCATTGCGATGGTGCATCGTACGCACATTTATGTGCACCGACTGCGGAGAAATGATTGCATGAAGTTGATACAACTTTCAAATTTAAGTTACGCGCACATCATTTATTCCACGATGCGTGTAATAAAATGACTGGTGCTTGTTTATATTGAGTGCCACAAATGTTGCATACTTGTAATCATATAATAATAAAAGTACGGTGAAGTATTCGCTCGTTATTGCCTTGTATGCTACTCTATTGGCCATCAATTATGGGGATATGCAAGACATATATTCACGCGCACAATACAGAATATGTCAGGGTTTGGGTTTGCAGGTATACTGACTTATACTAAGCCTTCTTGTGCGTAGTTTGGCAAAACCTTTGAGTATATTCAAAGGCAAAAAAATATGGTTGTGGTGTGCTAAGATCTCACACATTCACGAAGATTCCGTCCACATTTGTCAAACAGGTACAGTTTGCCCCAAGTGCGCACAAAGGATGCGAGATGTGAGTTACGAAACGTGCGCAGAACCTGCAAACACAACAGGTTACTATTCCAACAGTATGCAAAAAGGTCATAAAGCTTTGAGGAGTTCCCCCTCTGTGTAGATGAGAAGAAATTTGAAGAATTTGTTAGCAATAAGATCGGACATCTCGATTGTTCAAAGTCAGGCATGTTCACACCAATCACAATACCGTCAACTAACAGTACCCAAGTCTGTTGCTACGCCAACTACTCGTCACGTCAAAGGCAAAAAAAAAACTAGCACTCCTCGTGATGACGTTTCCAGCATTCTGCACTGCAAAGCCTCTCTCCGCATTCCATACAGCCTCGTTGGATGCCTGAAGCCTTTCTGCAAACGCTACACCTGCCTCGGGGCAACTTCGTCGTGGGAGGGTGGTTTCGTGCCAGCACAAAGCCTTTTTTGCGGGACCTTTTATTTGCTTTTTGCTCGACACGTCTTATGGTTCCGGTTTTTTCGATCGCCCACTCACAGAGAGTAATCACGTCATCATGGAACGAGCGCTTGTTTGTCCCATACACTCCAGGGTAAAGCAGGGTGCATATACGGTGCGTCGTGTAAACCGCAGTCTCAAAGTGCCAAAAGTAGTTTATGAGGTGTGGGCGGCGTGTCCGATATTTTATGCGTATCATCGACTCAAGGAAATCTGCCATGTCCACACCTCCCATACCTGCATCGTAGTCCAACTTGACTTGAGGCAAAAAGATGCTCACGTACTTCCGTGTATCACTGTCCCACCTGTCTTTGTTACTGCCGGGGTTACCATCAGGTGAGCCATGTTTGGAGCTCAAGAATCTCACCATCTTGTTATCACCATATTCCGTGTAAACGTATGTGTTCCCTTGATGAATGCTGGTGGCCCAACGATACTCGCCTGTGTCCAACACCCGAGAATTTCGTTGAGACAAAGTTGAGACAACGACGGAAGCGAAGCGAACCCAATAGCAAAAGGATACGCACCTCTTTCATAGGAAGCATCCCACGTGAGGTTGGGGAGGGCGTCATTCTTCCGATGAGTCCCCACCGCGACTGCAGAGAATAGAGTTTTGAGCAAGTGAAATAGAAAGATCGACGTGAACAAGTTATCCATATCTTCGTATCTCGTATATATAGAGTCCTGGGGTGTGTGCGTTTGGAGGAGGGAAGAAGTCGTCGGTTGATTTTCCATGCTTGAATGGAATACTAACGGCAGGCGCTTTAGCATTCTCACGAAAAGCGCTAGATATGGCGCCGGTGATTTCCGTTCTTTTCCTCTCAAACTCTTTCCTACTTGCCTTCTCCTCAGCTGTGTCCTTGGGCTTTGAAAACTGCCGGGTAGGCAGGGCACCTTCGTCTTCGTCTGACTCGCCTGCCACCGACGCTTCCTCGTCTATCGTGTCTGAGAGCTCGTCTGACTCTGAACCGCTATCTGCATCGTCAACTGTATTGTCACCTACGGGTTGTAACCACTTTTGAAGCGTGCTATTAGGGAACCACAACCGTTGGCCATCATCGTACTTGACAGTCATACACGGCTCGGGTGGGTCGCCGCGTGGCTTATCGCGCTTAACTATCGTGCCATAATATACCTTGTGTGCAACACGTGCTCCGAATATATCCCCTGGCGTCTTAACGCGCCTCCGCAACAAACCTTCAGAGGCGCTTGCCGCCATAATATGTCAAAAAAACATTAATCTGTTACAAAATCCATGGAGCGCAGAGCTGTTGTTTTTGGGCGGGATATGCTTTAAGGGGGCATGTTGACCATTAAGACTTCAAGTACACTCATTGGTTAAGTATATATAAAGTTCACAGGCCCTATATATGCCTATATCCAACGGTATATATGCATTTCCAGCAAGAAACCCTATGTGGTATTCGTGGATGTGATGAGGTAGCTCATCACGTCGCAGATTAGGGGTTAACGACCCAAACTGAGTTGTATTATGCCCCATTGGTCCATAGGTTACGTGTAGCCCTCCCAGTGGATGCATATTGCCAACAAGGTGGAGTTTTGCGTTACACAATGGCGTCCCACTTGTCTTCGAAATCATGGCGCTACTTTCGGATTTCTTTTTGAACAGACTTGGGATTCTATTCAACCCAGCGATGGCTCAAATTGAAGCTGTATAACATGACCAATGATGGATGTGAGCATGGGGCAGTTGGCATACTGCCCGTCGCTGAAACTGCGACATGCTAAACATCCTATCTCCACCAAATGGTCCAACTCAAGATTCCTTAAGTATGAGGGCTATCGTCGATTTTGGAGCCTAGTCGTGGCACTAAAGCTACGAAATAAGTATATTATAACGTCGGATCGCCTCACCAGCGTTTATGACATCAAAAGTAAACCCATATATCGATTTTTCAAGACCTTTACATGCATGAGAAGTTGCCGTACTTGGACTCTACACATGGAACTTAAGTACGAAACCGCTCCCGATATTACTACAAAAAATGCTGAGAGGCCATTTTATCACACCCTTGGGTGTTATCGAATCCCAATACTGGCGTTAAAGACGTTCAAATGGCACAACGCATGACGACCACTTAGGATACATCCCAATAATGAAATTTGACATCATGCATGCCACCTCGTGGCCACATAGCGTGCCCTTTTAAGTCACCGCGCGCTTGGTACTTGTGACAGTACCAGAAAATTTAATTAATTTTATGGCGTTACACCCCCCAAAAGCACACCGCACATACACATACCTAAAGTTCACGAGAGTACATTTCAGCATCAATAACAATTCAAAAGGGTCCTAAATGATTTTTCAAAACCTTCGTGGGACTCATACACCCCATCTAGTGCCCATAATAAAGCATACATTTTGGTACTTGTGACAGTACCATACCACCGGGCAGTAGCCATCAGGGAAAAGGGCGTCGCGGTCAGCCTTCAAAAATAATGCAGGAAGCGCGAGACCGGTTTCCAACGACAACGCAGGTAAAGGTCGAGGCAAGGGACGTGGGGGGATATTAGCTGGCCCCAATTTAACGGTCAAGCTGCAGGTGCTGCAGCAGGTGCAGGGAAAGGTCGTGCACGTGGTGGCAAAGCTGGGAGCGGCAGAGGCAAAGGGAGAGGTGGCAACATGCGCGCACAAGCTGCCGCTGGCACGAAACGAGTATACCCACCGTCCCTCCCTTCCTCCCCTGTACAAGAAAGTGTGAAGACTCGCAAAACTGGGCAGGCGAACGCAGGTGATACTAAACGTCCACGAGGCTCTCCCACTACGACAGGGTCTCCCACATATTCCCCTCCTCAACGGATGGCGAGGACACGTTCTGTCAACAATGGCCGCTGCCTATTTCAACTTTCGCCCGAGAAGATTGAGTCGGACTCGCCTGTCGAAGAGCCGTTACTTCAGCGAGCAGCAAGGCCCGTAAGTGCACCCGCGGTTTCTGTGAAGTCGGACTCATCAGACGACGACGACGACATGCCGTTGGCGCAGCGTGCTGTGGCCCGATCATTCCTCCCGGCAGACTACACCTTCGACATGATTACTGCTGATCCCAAAACCTTTGCTGTCACTGCTGCAGGTGAGAACAACTACCCCGCCGACGAGTGCTGGTTTACGGTTCCAATGGCACGTGGGAAGGTTTCACTACCCATGCACTATGTCGAGGTCTTGGACGTGGACTTGGAGAAACGTCTGGTACACTGGCAGTTCTGGATTCCACGCGCTGCGAACCTGACGCCGGCCTCCAAGCGCAAGCTGCGCACCTTCAAGAGCACGGACTTGCTGTTTCAGGCAGACGCTTTTAGGCTCGGAGGAGTTCGGCACAGGGCTTGGCATCCCTTCAACCCAGCGGAAATGCTGATTTGCTGGGATGAGCGCAACAGCCCCCCCAAGGGCGGTATGCCTACAGGTCCTGAAAGAGAAGAGTTTTTTTAAGACTATTGCCGACAACCTGTCTGAGTAGATATATTTTTTCTTGAGTATGTTGCTTTAGTTCACCTTGACAATTCCAACACTCAGGGTTTTCAGGGTTTGAGGGGTAAAATGACCAAAACCGTCAACGAAATTAAGCATCCAACTTTTCCTGTGTACAAGTTGTGATTGTGGACTTGTTAACAAGTTAAACCCCATCAAAATAACGTAACAACTGTGTATCTTGCTTCAGTTCACCTTGACAATTCCAACACTCAGGGTTTTCAGGGTTTGAGGGGTAAAATGACCAAAACGGTCAACGAAATTAAGCATCCAACTTTTCCTGTGTACAAGTTGTGATTGTGGACTTGTTAACAAGTTAAAACCCATCAAAATAACGTAACAACTGTGCTTTAAACTCCTGCAATATAGTTTACCACCCAATATTCAGGGTTATTTCCCATACGACCGGCGCCTCGCAATGCCATTTCCCCACCTTAGGGTGTTGGAATTTGGAAAAAACCAACTTTTTCCACGGAATGCACATTGTTATGCATCAAGCATATGTAGAGTAAGTAAAAAATGCATACTTGAAAAAGTTTTCGAAAATTTTCGTCGAGAACCACATTTTCGGTGATTTTTCCGAGTTCGCGTGGCAGAAAAACACACGAAATCGTCAAAAAAAAAACATCAAATCGCTCCAAATTTGCACTAGATAATGTTATTTCATGTATAAGTGCATCAAATATGTATAAGTTCCGCAAAAATAAAATGCCCCCCAAAAAATGAGACTGGAATGAGACTGGGGCCAGTCTCATTTTTGAGATTCCGTCGTTTAACCGAGCCTCCATTTGCCTTGTAGCATACTGGCCGCTGCACGTTGTGCCGCCCTTGGCTGACTGGACAATGAGAAGCATCTTCACCCTCAGTCTCAAAATAACCTATATTATTATATGATTTTCTCGAGTAAGATGGGGGTGCTTGGTGCCTGTGTAGCTAAAAACTACACAGGTCGGGTTCGAGTCCCGACACCCCCGCTGACAAGCTTCTTGTGTATGCCAGGTTGGAGGAGGGACGGCGCAGATGGTCCACAAAATTGTTTCATCGTGTAGTCTGTGGGACGAGTATCCACGGACATCGCACACGGGGGGACTCGGGAGCTCGTGCGGAGTTCCCTCGTGCTCATCACACAGCCCAAGTTGAAATAAGGAGGGGCTTACCACTTTTTTGCAATCGGAGTTTGGCTGGGCTCAGTAAGTTCTTGGGGCGCGGAGCCACGAACACGATTTTCTAGAGTAAGATGGGGGTGCTTGGTGGCCTGTGTAGTTTTCAACTACACAGGTCGGGTTCGAGTCCCGACACCCTCGCTCACAAGCGTCTTGTGCATGCCAGGAGGAAGATCCTTATTGCTTTTTGGGAAACCGCCCCAGTGCACCACGGCCGGAATCGATCTGAGGCCACGCTTTCAACCTTTTTTGCATACAGGGCGGCCTAAAAGTGGGATTAGAGACTTGTATTAGGTATAGTAGTTTCGTAGAAGTGCACTTACGGGTGTGCTTGTTTGGTCCAGGCCAAGGCTGGTTTTGGGTTCAGGGTGTAACCCAAAGTGAAAATCACCTGCAATTTCACTTTGGGTTTTACCCTGAATCCAAAATGAACAGCACTCTGTACGCACCCACCAACGCATATGTTCATACCAGCACTTACTGCATGTCAAAAGTACCTTTCTAAACACAATTCATCTCGCCACGATGCTGTGCGAGCCGTGATTTGTGTAGGATAATCAAACTACTAGAAGGGACTTACTCCTTTTTTGCAATCAGAGTTTACAAGGCCCGGTGTAGTGAGTTCTTGGGGTGCGGAGCCACAAACATGATTTTCTCGAGTATGATGGGGGTGCTTGGTGGCCTGTGTAGCTTTAGCTACACAGGTTGGGTTCGAGTCCCGACACCCCGGCTGACAAGCATCTTGTGAATCACAGGTTGGAGGAGTGTTTTCGTTGATTTGCCTCGGTGTACCACGGCTCGATTGGGACCTGCGTTTTCATCTTAGCTTGCAGACTATAAGGCGGCAAGAAAGTGGGTTGAGAGACTTGTATGAGGTATATTAGGTGTTTTGAACCGCACTTACGTGTGTCTATTTGGAATCAGGTCAAGGTCTGGTTGATTTTGGGTTCATGCTGCAATTTCACCATGAACCCAAAACGAACATCAATCTCTGCATCCTCACGGACGCATATAGATATACCGCGACTTGTTCCGCGTCGTGAATACTGTTGTAGGCAGCTTTTATCTCGCCACTACGCCGCACGAGCAGCGATTTGGGTAGGATAGGACCATTGGCACGATGTGCACGGTCAAACCCTGAGCCAAAATGGCTTTTAAGGCCTCATTTCACCCATCCGCCTGCTTCGGGATAAGTGACTTTCGTTTCCTATGACGTGTTTCAACAATAATATGCAACATGTATGATAAAACTTAACTTGGTCCACCATAACAGCATAAAATATAGTGATTTCCCAAGTTTTGAGTGTGCACAGTCAAACCCTGAGGCAAAATGGCTTCAAAAGCCTCACTTTACTCATTCATTCGCTCTTGGTGAATTGACCTCTGTTTCCTATGATATATTTTGACAATAATACATGATATATGTAATAAATCTTAGCATAAGCCACCCTAACAACATAAATTTGCGTGTTTTCCCCAAGTTTTCAGTGTGTCACCGCTTTATAAGACACGAAAAATCTCCAAAAAACAATCTAAGATAGGGGTAGACATGGATTCTCCATAATTTTTCAACTTACCTTGTTTTTATAACATATTTTCAAGTTTCCTAAATGTACATATCGCAAGAGTCTTATCTTGTACAACTTTTTTCGATACTCGGATTTTTCAGCTAGCGCGGTGTGTTTTTGGCCATTTTACAGCTCTAAAACCAAAATTTCTCGACGAATTTCGTTTTTATTAATCATGGATACCACATCCATATGGCCCTTTAAACCAAAAAACCTCAAAAAACTACCCTGTCTCATTTGAGTCTCATTTGCCGGTTCCAGTCTCATTTTTGCGATTCCGTCGTTAGTCCTTTCTCCAAGCCACGACCGCCTCTCTTGACCCTGCGAATGACCTGAGTGATTAGTTTGTGGAAACGTGGAGATCATGCAGAAACATGGCCATGTCTACTTAGTGTCTCATCCAGGCATTGAATAGATGAGGCCTTACCTTGCTCGTAATTCCTCATGATATGCATCAAGCAGGTCCTGTAGCCGTCGGTAATGCCCCACATTGGTGCGATTCCAAACATCGATGCACGCTCGCTCGTCCGCGGTCAATGTGTGCTTCTTCCCTTTTTCAGCCACAACAACGCGGTCCCGTACAAGAGCGGGGACGACAAGTGGCCGTGGAACTTCGTTGCGAAGTGCCATAAGTAACCCTCGTACATACTGAATAATGGTCTTCTGCCGCCCGATTCCGTTCATGATGCTCTGCACCGGGTAGGCATTGTTCTTCACCCACCTGCCGATTTTGCCATTTAAGGACTCGAATACGAACATCCAATACTCGCGAACCGGCCCGAGGTCTCGAAGTTGGTCTACCACGTGACACAATAGATGTGTGTTGAGGACCCACCAGTGAGGGCTCGTCCCATGTCGCGAGCTCTCCATGGTGACGAGCCACTCTCTAATGTACTTGTCAAGTGTCGGCAGCTCCTGAATCCCCATGTTCACCATCAACAATAGGTAGGTAGGGCCATGTCCAACCATGTTCCTAGAAGATCATGGACAAGTACGGCCATGTCTAACCATGTTCCTAAGGGATAATGGTCAAGTATGGCCATGTTCACTCTGTAAACTAGGTGGGCATCGCCATGTGCATTCAGCCTTCACACAAAATGTAAATTCTTGGTGACGCGACAGGGAACATGAGAGCAAGGTACCAGAGAACCGCACCTTCAGATCGATCTCGTGGGCCGTGATTTCCCGGACTATCGTTGAAAGTTGCCCCACCAAACGTGCGAGTGCATTGGGTGAGTCATCGTCCCTTGGCCATGCCGCGAGGATGGCGAAAAGTCCATTTCCGAACATCACCAAATATTCGTGGGCTTTTAGCTTCTTTGCGTTTCCGTCTGAAGACAGTTTCAACAATTTCCATTGACCCGCTCCCCATTCCCGTGGAAAGCCGACTTCCTCTCTCGCGAATTCCTCGGCTCTCTTCAAGCACCTTCCCGTAGCGGTGCGCACGTCGACAATCTGCCAAGGGGATGTCCTTTTGGTGTAGTTGCCATTCGCATCTGCTCAAGTGTCGGACCCGACCATAATTCACGTATGGATGCTAAACTTTTGAACAAACCGGACAGAACTGTGTGGGTATGGCCATGTTCAAGCATGTTCATAAGCCAAAACGGCTGGACACAGCCATGTTTACATAGGTTTCACTGGATGGGTTCACGTCGGGTCAGGCCTATGGAAAGGGGGAAATACCAGTTGCCCACCATGTGGGTTTAATGCCTTGAGATTTCGCCCACGTTCGCGTTTTCTTGTCAAAGTCAGTTCCCATCACGGCGTCAAGGACGTGCTCTCCAAGATTCTTGATCAAGTGCATCAAGTCGATGAGGTAGTCGTTGGCCTCATCCCAATACGGCAAGCGTGAGAATTCCGAAGGAAATTTTATACCGGTAGCTTTCATCATCACCTCGAGATCATTCAGCGTGAAGTGTCCGCTTTCCTTAAGCGTTTGGTGCTTCGCCGCGTGGTGCCGTATATCGGCATCCGTTCTCTTTTGAAACTCTGCGGGACCTGCGATGCAACAGGGTGAACATTGCCTACCCATCATCGTGAAACCGATTGAACATGGCCATACCCAATCATGTTTACAGGTGGGTATGGCCATATCCATGAAAAACAATATTGAAGCATGGCCATATTTAAGCAATATCTGTCGCGCGCGCGCAGTACATTAAGGGAATACAAGAGAAGGTTGTTTACCAGGCTCGGCTTCCGTGCGAAAGGTATACCGCATCCCGTTGAAGATGCTAGATCGCCAACCTTGCAGGTTGCATGCAATGCAAGCCTTGTACGCCCCCACATCCTTGCGACAAGCGCCATCCATCAATCCTTTGATGTCAAACAACATCTTGAACAACATGCACCTCAAGTTGAAGGTTTCTTTTTTCACGATGTCGTAGCACGGCAAGCCATCCCATAACTCGAGCAGCTTGTCCACAAATAGCTCGTAGATAGGCTGCGTGCTTTTTGGCTTCGAGCCGCTACATATCCCAAACACCTCCATGTTCACGAACTTGCCGCGGATGGTGGGGTGCATATTGAGGTATTGAAACGTCACCGGGAAAACTCCGCGCAGGTCCTTCCACACCGTGGCGCCATCCGCACATCCTAAGATCACCACGTTGCGGGGATCGCTGAAGAACTTGGGGTACCTTTCCCGCCGTTGCCTCCATGCTGGACTGTCTGCGATAAACAGGTAAGTATGGCCATGTTCAGTAGGTTTCCAGAAGAACATTGCCCAGATATGGCCATGTTCATTAGGCTTCCAGAGGGACAGGGTCTAATATGGCCATGTTCAATAGGTTTCCAGGGGGATATGGTCTACATATGGCCATGTTCAGTAGGTTTCCAAAAGGATAGGGCCCAGATACGGCCATGTTCAGTAGGTTTCCAGAAGAACATGGCCCGGGTATGGCCATGTTCATTAGGCTTCCAGAGGGACAGGGTCTATTATGGCCATGTTCGATAGGTTTCCAGGGGGATATGGTCTACATATGGCCATGTTCAGTAGGTTTCCAAAAGGATAGGGCCCGGATATGGCCATGTTCAGTAGGTTTCAGTTTCACAATTGGGAACTGGAAATTTTCACTTACCCCACATACATCTCATCGCCTCCTTGGTCAAGTCGCATGGAATGTGGTGGGCGTGCGCTTGCATGTCCACGCACAGCTCAGGGTGTGCAAAATCCCTTTTGAGAAGGTCCGGGAGGTTCCAATAATGAAAAGTGGACTGTCCTCTCCGGCTCGCCAACGGCTTCTCGAGCATCTCCGGGGTCCATCTATCGGCCCCACACGTCGAGCATGTCTGGCACATCGCGTGCTCTCCATCGAATCTGCAACATCCATTTACACAGATGTCCACCGAGTTATAAGGCAAGCCATACATGGATAGATGTCCTATGGCCTCTTGGTAGTTCCTCGGTAGAATGCCCTCCGGGAAAATCTTCGGCAGATTTTGCCGAAGTATCTCCACCAAGTCGTTAAAGGACCCTTGACTAAGGCCATGCTCCAAGTTCCATTCCAAGAGATCGAGCACGAGCATGAAGGCATTGTTATCGTTACCAGAAGCGTCCTGCGAAACTGACACCACAATTAGAAATGGGACGGACATTGCCACGTAACTATGCGAACATGGCAATGTCCGCCCTGTTTACACTTGGAGATGGCGAGACATGGCCATGTATGTCCAGTACCTTATTAGTCAGTGCATATCGTCACCTTAAACCTCACCTGAAACCACATTAACTCAAAGTGCAGCAGCAGCAAATGACATCGCGGTTGTTGTGTTATTTGCAGGTCGCACCGTTGCCATCTCCTCCTCATTCGCTTCGTGTGCGGTACCACTCATGCCATCACTTCGATGGGGGATGAACATTGGGTGCGACCGCACTCCCACAAGGCACTCCCCGATAGGAAATGCCACATCCCACGACTGGTTGCCGCAATGAAGAGAGATGTGCACGTCATCCTCCGGATACATATCGTCGAAAATTGCCGGGTTTCATCCACCCTTCGTACTCGTCGAAGTCAATGCCTTCGATGTGGTTGAGGAAATGCATCATCTTCTCCCACTCGTACTCGATTTTGAGGAGCTCCTCGTTCGTGCGTGTGGAGGTCACGCTCACGTGAAAACAGGCGGTGTCGTCACGTTCTTTCCGAGTTGGGGCGCCTCATGATCTGGTAATCACTATTCCACCAGAAGCTCCTGTTCCAATACAAAGAGCTATTCGAGATCATTTTGACCAGTACTCGGCTGTACATGCCAACGCGGTAGACAACATTTTCCGAGCAGCAGAAATTAGCCAAGCCAGATTCAATAAGACTCACATGCCTCGGCAATATGCAGTTGGGCAGAAAGTTCTTTTACGGACCGAGTTTATTCAATGGACTGGTTTGACAGAGGCAGGCAGACACTTTAAGCAGCCATATATTGGGCCGTTCACCATATCCAAAGTTGTCAGCCATGGACGTGCTTATGAGCTAGATTTCGGGGATCTCGACATCAAGGCTCCTAATCGGTTTAACCGATATTCCGATATATCGATATATCGGGAAAAAACGGGAAATCGGTATCGATCGATATCATTTTTGTGCACATTTCATCGATAAATCGGTATCGATTCAGTTTAGTATTGGCAGTCTTATGTATTGTATACGGATAATTGTATTTACAACTCAATAATCGATATGAATCGATATCATCGATTATCGATTGAAAATGTTGAATATCGAAATCGATCGATATGCAAGTTTGAAACCGATTAGGAGCCCTGCTCGACATTTCAGTTCAGCCTGTATCCAGAATAGAGTTATACAATGACTCGATCCAAGCACCTTTGTCTCTGCCACAGATGATCACCGAAGAAGGGCAACCACTGTTTGAGATATCACACATACTCTCAGATAAGATCACTAGAGGTGTCAAGTACTATTTAGTGCGATATGCAGGCTACGGCCCTGAGCATGACACCTGGGTCAAAGCCACAGAGCTGACCAATGCAGCAGACATAATAGCTGCCTATGAAGGCTAAACATTATATTAAGCCTGATGCCCTTACTTCTTGTAATATATACTAATACATGTCGATCATCTATATACCTTGCTCTTAATGTTTTATCATTATGTTGCATAAAAGCGGGAAATTGATCCTTCCTTGCTAAAGGTGTAGTGAGCCTTGTACAAAATCATACCCTTGCACAGATACGCACACATGCGAGATAACATATCTGTCTGTGGATAAATAAAAACTGCTGAATGCTACCTTTGCCAAGACCGTGGTTAGTCATCGGATTCTGTGGCCAGTCATCCGAAGCTACCGGAGACATCGACTGAGGTAGACGGAGTTGTGATCCTAAGTTATGCCTGACAAACATAACTAAAATAAATTTCACACTAGTACGTGGCGAATCCACTCTCACTCATCGCGATAGATGTTCGTCAAAGCGTGCGTACTGGACCAATAATTCAAGAGTGAGCAGACCGGGTAAAGGATTATAAGTCCAATCCCGTTAAGCAGCGCCACTCTGTTTGCATTAACCCCTATGGAGCGGATGGAACTTTTTGCCAAAAGCACTAGTTTCACAAATGCGCCGTTTTCACGGTATATGGTACCTTGGTAAGTGTGGGTGATTCGTTACACGTTCCATAACTCCTATAAAGCGATTTTTATCTATAAAATACATGATCGCATTATATATACAACGATATATCGGTGATATACAAGCCAAAAAACACGTTTTCCAGGAATCAAAAGTGTCAAAAATCAGTTCTCACAACCGCTTATTCGAGTATTAGGTCGCCCCTCGACCATAAAACAATCGCCTTTACTAATGCCTTGAAATTGGTAATGGTGGCTGTAGTTAAACGCACCAATACATCGAAATATTCGAGCAATAAGGGGTTAAAACAAGCCCCCGGTGAAATAACTCCGGAAACATCCAAAGGGCTCCCCATGACCGCCTGTGAACCTCCGAAGTTGCTTCAAGAGGGGAGGAAGGGTTGGGTGCACAATATATAACAACTGTGGAAACGAACAACAAACGATCAGTTGTA
>LGRX02022043.1:17198-49810 GCA_001247695.2 Cymbomonas tetramitiformis
GTACAGTAGACACTCATATTTAATGAAACAGAGATCTTGCTCCAGCACTCATATTTAATGAAACAGAGATCTGCTCCAGCCAGCCAAATCACTAAAATCGTGACCCCCCCCCGCCAGCGCCAGCGTGCTAATGAATTCGTTCATTAGAAGGAACGCGATTCATGAGCCAGCCAGCGCCATTCGTTATCTTCCTCAGCCTTACAAACTGAAATTTTCGAGAAAACTGTGTGCTGATTTTTCGAAGTGATAAAATGGACCCAGCGAGTAGGCAACAGCTTAGAGAGCTTCACACGGACATGAAGGACGGCATACTATCACAGTCTCACTACGAAGAACTGCCTGCAATTGCCTAATGCCATGTGCAATAATTAGCCATGTGCACCGCGTCAAGCTATGCCAGCGTCAATTCCTTATTTTAAGATTGCCGAAAGCATGTCAGCCAGCGACGGCCTTCCTTATTTCGGACCTCTTCCTTATTTTTTTTGGTCCAGCCAGCCAAATCACTAAAATCGTGACCCCCCCCAAACGCTGGCTGATTCCTTAACGGTGAATTCCTTAATACTGAGTGTTTACTGTATATATAAGGCCGAGAATCGTTCGATTAATGAGAAATTGTTAATTCGTGAGATCATCGTTCGCAAAAGCGTCGACGGCTAGCGCAAATAATCCGTAACGTACACCTCGGATACTTTGAATCGTCACTCTGACGCACGATACGTGTGGATCAATCAGTAATCCAGCGTCAATCTGTATCACGAAACGCAATTCATTGAACCTTGAATCGTCACTCTGAAATACGATACGCAATTCAAAGGGGGCTACATCCTAAGAACTGTAAGGCATTAGCCTGTAAGGCATCATGCTAAGGTGAGGGACTAAAGTGGACTCAGTTCCCCCCAAAATCCTAAAACACCATGAGGGACGCCTCAAATCGGTGTAAGAAGACTGGTACCAGCAGAAGCAACAACAACAATGACATCAAAGACATATACAAAGGTATGCCCGTTGTGAGGTCACAACTCTTTTAAGAGGGGAGATCTGTCAGGGTTATGACCGATGACACATGTGTCATACATGTCATACATGTCATACCATGTCATGTCATGTCGAGTCATGTCATGTCATATATTATAATGACAGACAATCGTCAGTACGGTCGACTATGATTGTACATGTCATCGAGATGATAAGTCACATCATCTGTCATTTATTCAAGGAAAGACTTGAATGACACCTGTCATCGAGAGTTCGTATGTCGAACTCGAAGATGGCAAAGCAAGATACAATCTTGAAGTAACAAACAAGAAATCATCTTCGCTTCTATCATGTGCGGAACAAGCATGCGCAGTATCATAGGGCGAACGCATCATTCGTTCTGCCGATACTGATCGTTCAACCAATGTCTCGGGTTCACAACCCAATGGCGGTACCATCTATGCGATGGGAGACATTCGGTATAGATGAGCTAGCGTTGTGCTAGAGCAGTATCTTCTCACAGAAGTCTGCACTCATCCCCGCTAATAACTCACGCGTGTGTTACCGTTCTATAACACAGCGCTTTATATCGATATACTAAGGGCTCGCATATCAGCCCGTATCACACAGTGCCACACCGCATTTTCCACCTTCGCCCCCCTCGGGGTGTCCACGACGTCCCCGCACGCGCTCTGTTGGTACCACACATCGTCGCACCGCATCGCGTGGGCGTTGGATGACGACGTCCTGGCGGCGCTCGACTTCGTTCACCATCGAGAGCTACGCCGCCGTCCACCCTCGATTGCTGGGCTAGATTCGCCGGCTGGCCTGTGGGAGTAGTCCTCCCCACAGCACATGCATGGGCATAAGCCCCTAGAGCACGCATCTAGAGACCAGCGCGGCGGAGCCACTCTAGTTGGGTTGAGAAAGACCTCTTAGGGTATCAAAATATGCTTGTTTCTTAGAGTTTTGCCTCTGTGGCCAACCGTAGGATGCTAGCCCCGGCCTGGGCCGCCTGGCTAGCTTGCATCGTGACACCTCACGCCTTCGGGGTGAGGTGGTGTCATGGAGAGACAGAATTTCGCCCCCCCCATAACTGGGGGTGACTGTCTCTTCCCGTGTCACACCTCGCCTTGTGGTGTCCGGCACTTGCATCTTGCCCGGCATCAATTCCGACAGATAATAAAACCACCAAGTTAAGAAGTTATTTTATTATCTCATCTTTGACTGTGACACTCAGGGTTTGCACTTCCTGCTTCTTGAGTTGTTGTGACCCGCAAGTATATCCACCCTTTGCATATATTTTGCTGTTCACATCACCCTTAGCGGTCCGATCTGACTCGGGCACCGTTGCCCGTGTGCGGTGTCACCGTTGTGTCACATGCCGTTAGGTACCGTTCGGGACTTTCGCCTAGGTTATAGGTTTTGGTATCATATCTTTTATCGCACACTCAATATTATGAATACAGTCAACCTATTTAGGCTCACTCCGAATATATCCGGTTGGGCGGGTATCACGGGGAAGCCGATTTCCCCCCCACTGTATGGGGGCCTGCTTCTCCTTGTTTCACCCCTCGCCCTGAGTGTCTGTCATTTGTCATCTGCCACCGCTCCGACCGTTCCGCACCGCACTCGATAAAACACCTAAGTATTTTATCTTATGCAGTTTTTAGACCGACCGGATCACCACCTGTGTTTCCTGTGTTTCAGCGATATATATCCCTTATATATATATCACTCCTTTCATCAGGTTATGGGCCAGACCACTTCTGTGGTGGTTCATTTGTCGTTTCTTTGACTCGCTTCGGCCTGACCGCCGATTCTAACTCCGTCAACTCCGTCATTTTTTTATCCGTCTTCGTGGGCTACTCCGTCAATCTCCGTCTTTGCCCACTTCCGTCCGTAGCTGCCTACCGTCTGTGATTGGTGGTCTACGGTACGGTCCGTCATCGGCCTTCATCCGTCTTTTGTTTTTACCGTCACTTTGGCCGACTTTTTTATCCGTCTTCGTGGGCTACTCCGTCAATCTCCGTCTTTGCCCACTTCCGTCCGTAGCTGCCTACCGTCTGTGATTGGTTGTCTACGATCCGTCATCGGCCTTCATCCGTCTTTTCTTTTTTACCGTCGCTTTGGCCGACTACTCCATCCCCAACGTCCTTCGACACTCTGGTCAGCAGCGCCTCTGCTGCCGGAGAACCGCTTTACCGTACGGCATTTTTGACGTCACCACCGTTTTCCTCGTCAAAAACTGCCCCAATTTGACCTTTCGATCGTTCAATTCGCTTGATTTTTCGAAAAGATACCTTTTCGCTTGGGAACCCTATCTTGGGGTTCGCAGAATTCTGCAGACAGCTGGCTGGAACTGTCATGTCCACAAAACGTCAGCGTGCACGTATGGCCGCTGTTCGTTCAGCGTTGCTCTCTCTCCGAGTGCATCGACATCCTTTTACCGCTGGTTATGTTCTGGTGGTGCCTGGTGGTGCTTGCGCACCAGGCACCAATCACAACGACAACATCCTGGACGACAACGACGAGACCAATGACTTCCACGACTTCGTCTCGCCACTTCCCTCACCTTCGCCTTATGCCCCCAGTGGTCGCCATCTGGTGGTGTCTGGTGGTGCTATCACGACCGCTTCCCCCCTCTCCATCATCCCTTTCGAGTTCCTCCCCATGACCTCGATCACGTTCCCTCACCGCATTTTCCACCTTCCACCTCCCTATCCCCTCTTCAGCGACGCATTCGCTCTGGTGGTGCCAGGCCGCTTTTGGCTTTGGCACCGCGTGGGCATTGGCTGATTCGTCGTTTTCGTGGCGCTCGAGGACTTCTGCAATCGAGAACTCCGCCGCCGCCATTCCACAATCACGTCGCGGCTTGTAGATGCTTGCCCTTTGGTACTAGGATTTTAGGCAGCGCCCCATGCACGGATGTGCCTCTAGTTGGGTTGAGAAAGGCCCCTTAGGCCTAAACATTCTAGTAACATTGGGTTAGGATTTAGGGTTTGCCTCTTCGGGATGACCACTCACACCTTCGGGGTGAGGTGGTGTCACGGGGAAGCCGATTTCCCCCCCACTGTATGGGGGCCTGCTTCTCCTTGTTTCACCCCTCGCCCTGAGTGTCTGTCATTTTGTCATCTGCCACCGCTCCGACCGTTCCGCACCGCACTCGATAAAACACCTAAGTATTTTATCTTATGCAGTTTTTAGACCGACCGGATCACCACCTGTGTTTCCTGTGTTTCAGCGATATATATCCCTTATATATATATCACTCCTTTCATCAGGGTATCGTATTCACTAGGTTATGGGCCCACCACGCTTCCACTGCTATCCGCCGGTTTGGGTATATTCACTACGGTAGTATATACTTGAATATCCTAGTTCAGAGATATCAGACAGTCAGTGAACTCAATATAGCCGATAGACTCTCATAAGAAATAAACCCTAAGCTAGCGATATACCCGGAACGGTCTCGAATTCGGAACGGTCTCGGTCCTAGCTACCTGTGACACCTTAGTGTGTCACAACACGAATAGTCACATCAGTCACCGGTCCAGAGTTGGCTACCTAGGAATCTGTCATACAGTAAACACTCGGTTTTAAGAAAACAGGAATTTTAGGTCAGCCTAGCAACTTTCTTATTTATATAGAGATCTTAAATATGGAGTGTTATGTGTTAAATATTGTGAAGAAATCAAAAAAGCTGGCTACTTTCTTATTCATTATTGGCGGGTTTTCTTATTACTGAGAGATTACTGTAGGGGCCTGCGCCGGCGCGGGACTCCCGGTCAGGGCTGCCTATAGATTTCAGCAGTATTAGTATATCGCTAGGTCGTGGACCCATCCACGCTTATTCCACTACTGAGTTTGGGCATGGTTGGCTGAGCAGGTGGTGCGCATTTTGGGTGCGCGGTTGGTTTCCATTTCGGGAGATATGTTGATTTGATAAGAGGGGTAATTGTTTTATTCGTTGTGACGAAATAAGAGCATTGCTTCGACGGCAAATATGGCCGGGGGCACTCGTGTGTATACGGTCTATACAAGTACTGCATTGGCCGCTGTCGTTGCTCTCTGTGTCGGTATAAACGTAGGGATCTTCATTGCTCGAAAGCCCGAGGCCAAGTGCCCTAAGTTGGTCCAGCCCACCTGCCCCGCTTGCTCGGCCTGTCCAACATGTCCTCATTGCCCCGTGTGTCCCGTGTGTCCAGTGCACAAGCCCACTGGAATAACTTTACGTCAGAAATCCGTTGCCAGCGACAGCGAACCGAAAACCTTTCCCTGGGATTGGGATCGTACCGCGGAATACGCAACAGCTCACTGGTAAAACCGATGCAAAGGACAACAGTCATCACTGCTGTCGTTGCCAAAAATTTATTTTGTGATATTCACAACGGAGACCTTTGATCACAGGGGAAGTGGATCGATTACTCCAGAGATGCTTGACAAGGCTGCCAAGCGTGTCGAGCGCGCGGGTGTCGCCTTCCGTGCCCAGATAATAAATCAAAGACTCTACATCGAGGACATAAAAGCCCTATGGTAAAACGCACGGGCTGAATTTTTTTCCTATTTGGTTCTTGTCTGTAGTGGCTCAGCATCACTCTTGCTCAACGCATGGCTCAAAACGTTAAGGCAGTTGTGAATGGGATGAGCTTACGCCAAACATCATACCGTTGGTGAAGAACAGGATATACGTGACTGCGTCCACTGTCGGTAGAACGATATAATTATGAGAGCGGCTGGCCATATCTGCCAATTCAGAACTATTTCTCAGTTTTGTTTACGCCGAGCAGGTTCCTCCGAGACTATACTCCTTCACGAGTTCAAATGCTCGTCGAGGTTCTCAGGCGGCACAAAGTTCCGGATTTAGAAGCGGTCTTCAACAGTGGCGACTACCCAGTTATGCTGGTCCCCCGGAATCCGAAGCATATGACGGATTTGTATGACGATCTCAAGCCGCCACCAATATTCTCCCCAACAGCAAACATCATCAGTTTTGACCTCCCTTGGCCCGACTTCAGGTAGTGAGCTCGCACGTCGTGGTGAGCTCGCGCGTCGGTGGGCTCACCCTGATTGCATCACGATAGAGCCCTGTAGGCTGAGTGTACCGTGTGGTGGTGTCAGGTGGTGTGCGATTTCTGACGGTTGCATTCTCCCCATCTCTACTCTGCGTTTTTCCATGCGTGGAAGGCCGGTTCCTTAAAACTCGTAATGCTGTGGCCACAGTTTCCTGCCGCCGCCTGGGAAACACGAACTCGGAACACCTCGCTGGGATGAGGTGACATTCGCAACTGAATGACCCGCATCGCCCCTACAGGACCCTGTGGTATATTTTTATTCCATGTATGTGCCCTTCTCTTATTATATTTGAAACAATTACGAAAACGGATCGTTGCAGGCGCGGCAAAACATAATTTCAGCCGCCGAAAAAATACGCTGGGAGCAGAAGATCGATCTTGCGGTGAGCACCTTTGAGTTCTGTTGACTCCCACTGCTCTGTCCTTGTTCTCAAGTCATCGCCTTCACTATCGAGGCTTTCATCTGGTGTCAATCTTCTCCGCCAGTGGCCACTCTGCGCTGCACCGCTTCTCTCCACGGTAGATCCCGAAGCCGTGTCGGGCGCAGGGCAGGATGAGATAGGCCTTCACTTCTGCGGACGCCGGATGTGTGGCACGCGTGGCACATGCTACACTAACACTTCTGCATGTCACACACACGTGCAGCACGCAAGATACTTGCCACACCGTCGTCTGTATATGCCAGGTGTAAAAGTGGCATGCGTAACACGTGCCTCAATATCGTTTGTACAAGCTGCAAGTATGTGTAGCATATGCGATACATGCTACACAATTACATGTGCATGCTAGGCGCATGTGTGGCACACGTGGTACGTGCCACACATCAACTTGAAAATGCTGCATACGTGTGCAGCTTGTGCAGTACATGGTACACATCGCATGTACAGGGTCGATGCTGGTGTGGCACGTTCGACACCCGCCTCGCCAACACTTGTAAACTATGCGCGTATGGTAGGCTTTCGCGATATATGTCTATCGCTCGAATACACTTAGTGCGTGTGTGGCATGCGCAACACATGCCATGCTATCACTTGAAAAAACTGCAAACATGTGTACAAACTGCAAACAAGAAGAGACCCATGTCACGTCAATACTTGTACGTATTGCACACACGGGTGGCAAGTACGACCATACCGCAGTATCGCATGTACATACTCCGCGTATGCGAGGCACGCAACCTGCGACAGGATCAGTTGTGATCGCTTCTGCATCTTTCGACAGTGTGTGGCAGGGCCAAACCCTCAAGCGGAGGGGTTTATCATAACTCGGCCTTTGAATCCTCGAGCCATGCTCTCACGGTGCTACTACGCTGTGGTAGATGCCTTCCCCAGCTTGCTGTGGCCTCACGACCACGAGGCACAGGGCCCCCAAAGCCGATTTGAGCTTTGCGGCGGCTGATCTTGGCGGTTTCGGAGAGCAGGTGATGACCGGCAACATGCAGGCTGAGCCGCGGCAGAGGCTGGTGGAAGTGGCAAGCCATCTCACCTCATCCCTTGGAGCTCCGATTGTGTTTCCTGGGCGCTCTGGCTGCCGAGCTCCTCATATTTGCACTGTCCTGCTGCATCGCACCAAGATATGAGTGCAATCCCATGCTGAGACGCTTTGGGCCACGTCGAAGTTTTCTCCTGGCACAATACTGTGCTGTGACACATCGTATAGCATCGGTACCCTGCATTTGTGCAATTTGCGCCGCACTGCGACTCCGACGGCCACGTCGATGCACTGTATGTGCACGAAGCGGTATCGCAACACACTTGGACGCATCGATGCACTGTGCATGCGAAATGCCGTGCTATCATACGTGTGCGAATGCATATTTACCCGAAGAATCCTTTTTGCCGCCTGTGCATGTGCAAAGGCCTGTTCGAATCAATAGCTGCTCAAGTTTGCTCTTGGTAGATCTGAATTCGCACCTTCGTTTGGCCCGTGGCGCACAGGCGAAAGAGCACACGGACTCTATTTTCGTCAACGAGGTAATGAAATTTGATGCCGATGCCGGAAGAGTAGTGCGAGGTCTTGGCGATGTGTGAGCGGATGTATGTGGCAGTCAGAAAGCATAAAGCACAAGTGGAGCTCTGAGTGGCTGAAATGTGCGGGCGAGGCTCCGAGCGCACTGCAAAGAACGCAGCAGCTCATCGAGCACACCTGGCAAAGCCCAGCTGCATCGAGCTTCGGGGAGTCGGGGATCTGCCTCGCAGATTTTCATCAAGACACCGACGGGGCGCAAGAACTGTATCGAGGAGGGGCTCGCAAAGCGAGGTCAAGTCGCCCCGCCCACCCTTTCTCCCGGAAGTTTCTGGAGCTCTCTAGCAGCTAGCTAGCTAGGAGGGTGCCAAAGCGGGGAGCACGAATGTCGGGCGTCGAAGCTCTCTGCTTTGCTGTAGGGTGCTTTCTTCCTGATGCCCTTTGCGGGCGTCGGATGGAGTTCACAGGCGGCCACCAGAAAGATGCATGCGGAATCCCATTTGAAGACCTGTGTCGCTTCAAGTACCTCATCAACGTTGGCAGCAACGGCTATGCCAACAAGCTCAAGTATGCGGAGCGCCTCACATGCCTCACCTTGCCAACAAGCTCAAGTATGCGGCGCGCCTTAGTGGATCAGTGCGGCTCTCGGGTCATCACTTTTCTGGTGGGCACTGCCTCTTGGGAGACATCAGTGGATCAGTGCGGCTCTCGGGTCATCACTTTTCTGGTGGGCACTGCCTCTTGGGAGACATCAGTGGATCAGTGCGGCTCTCGGGTCATCACTTTTCTGGCGGGAACTCTTGCTTGAGGAGCAGACTTGTCTGGCTTGCTGCAAGGAGAGGCAAGGGGTGTCGACGCGACGCACTGTGTGTCTGCCTTTATTGTAGTGGCGAGCACTTCGGTCACGTGTAGCACCGGACTGCACTGCCTAACCTCCACCCTCGACCCTGCTCCGCATCGCGCGAACGCCCAGGTACCTCTTCTTATGCAAGTCCGTGGTGATTTTCGTTCGCACGGGCGCCCCGAATTGGGAGTTCTTCGAGCACCAGTTCATGCCTGGCCGCGACTACATCTCCGTGCCCACCCCGGAGGATGTCCCCGCCGCCATCAGCATGTGGGATACGATCCGCCCCGTTTCCCCACACCCCGTCTCCGTCTCACACTCTTCTCCCTCCCTCCCGCGAAGCCAATGCACGCCAGATAACCTGGTAGTGGCGCCTTCCTCCGCGCGGAGCCGTGTTGCGTGAAGCATGTCATGGTCACAGGCTGAGGAGGAACGTGTCATGGCCACAGGCTGAGGAGGAGCGTGTCATGGTCACAGGCTGAGGAGGAGCGTGTCATGGTCACAGGCTGAGGAGCAACGAGGGCTATGCGCAAGAAGTGGCCTCCCAGGGCACCGCCCGCATGACCCAGATGGACCTCGAGGAGATCACCCGGTGCGCTCCATTTCCCCAACGGGTCGCCCCTTCTCTCATCCGTGCGCTGCCCTCTGATCCAACGGGTCGCCCCTTCTCTCATCCGTGCGCTGCCCTCTGATCCAACGGGTCGCCCCTTCTCTCATCCGTGCGCTGCCCTCTGATCCAACGGGTCGCCCCTTCTCTCATCCGTGCGCTGCCCTCTGATCCACCCACCTCGCCATGAGTCACCCTTCTTCACCCCGTGCCACTCCCGATCCTCGTTGTTGCGATGTCTGCGGTGGGGGAGGCCCCCCAGAATCCCCTCGGTGGCTCATGGGAGCAGAACCGCATGCATGCGCACGAGCGCCGCCCTCGCTGCGGGGATCGCTGGGCTAGTCCCTGCCGACACTTTTTGTCTTTAAAAGGAGTCATGCCATGTGGTGCCATGTCACGACGTGAATGCGCTGAAGGTGGCCTCGATACCCTTTGGGTAGTAGGTTGGCCTTTACACTGCTTCTGCGGCCTGGAGGGGGGACCAGTGCTCGATGATTTTATGGCGTGATGTCCATGTAAGAGGTAGGGCGGGGAGAGGGAGCGTTCAGGTATGGTGCTGCAGTGTTGACCAAATATTCCAAGCTGATGGGTTTTACACCAACGCCAAGGCCTGGGGCATGGGAGGTGCGGATGCCTGTGGGACGCGTGTCTTGAGACAGCCTCGGAGAGCACCACAAGGCACACCAGAGAGCACGTTGGAGGGGAGGGGCTTGGGTTGATGGCCACAGGTGAACTGCGAGGACGACCTCTACCGCCATTACAACCGAGACGGCCATCTCCTCCAGTACGGATTGACCCTTGTTACCAGAATCCCTTGTTACCACTGTGGCGCGTTGTCAGCGCTCCTGCGATCGGCACCCCACTGTGGCGCGTTGTTCTGCATGTCACCGTTGCACATGCCACCTTCTCCTTGATTCATGCGCTTCGACTTGTTCAGGACAGCACAACCGACATGTAGGGCTGTAGTCAGCCGTCAGATCATACCGCGGCGGCGTGCGCAGTCAGCCGTCAGATCATGCCGCGGCGGCGTGCGCAGTCAGCCGTCAGATCACGCCGCGGCGGCCTGCGCAGTCAGCAGACCGCTAGATGGCGTCGGCAAGCGGCTCCTGAAAGGGCGCGGGGAAGATGTACGGTGGCGAGCGTGCCTCGGGGGTGCCGTAGAATTAGCATTTTGGCTTCGCTGAACACGTCAGCTGCTCACCCTCCGCCAAGGATGCGGAAATCCCAGGAGCTGGCATCAGATTGTAGAGCTGGCACAGTGCCGCATCAGATTGTAGAGCTGGCACAGTGTCGCATCAGATTGTAGAGCTGGCACAGTGCCGCATCAGATTGTAGAGCTGGCACAGTGTCGCATCAGATTGTAGAGCTGGCACAGTGCCGCATCAGCAGAGCTGGCACAGTGCCGCATCAGATTGTAAAGCTGGCACAGTGTCGCATCAGATTGTAGAGCTGGCACAGTGCCGCATCAGATTGTAGAGCTGGCACAGTGTCGCATCAGATTGTAGAGCTGGCACAGTGCCGCATCAGATTGTAGAGCTGGCACAGTGCCGCATCAGATTGTAGAGCTGGCACAGTGTCGCACCGAATTGTAGAGCTGGCACAGTGCCGCATCAGATTGTAGAGCTGACACAGTGCCGCATCAGAGTATAGAGGGAGGGGTTGTCAGGTGGATGTTGATGGGGAAGAGGGCGCGCGTGGGTGAGGGACTTTCAGGTGGATGGGTGCGTGGGGGATGGCTTGTCATGTGGATGCTGGGGAAGAGGGCTCGTGGGGAAGGGGTGTCAGGTGGATTGTGGGGACGAGGCGCATGGGGATAGGGGTGTCAGGTGGATGATGAGGAAGAGGGCGCGTGGGAGGGGGGAATGTCAGGTGGGCGGTGGGCAATAATGATACGTGTATCTCGAAGCCAAAACCAGAAGAGATAGCATATCCCGGTGCGTGCGCTGGAGGCCTGCATCCCGGCGGTGCGACGTCCACAGTGTGGCATTGGCGCCCTGTAATGCCAGCACCACAGCGCACACTCATTCGTCTGCCACACCGATTACTTTCCGTGCAGCATGCATGTATATGTGCACTGATGTTGCAAGTGACAGATGCTTAAGACGGGTTGGATTGGGCTGGGCTGGGCTGGGCTGGGCTGGGCTGACACAGGCTGGGGTGGAGCCTACAAGGGTTCGGGCGTCACATGCGGAGCAGCCAATGACCTCTATGTAGGCACTTCAGCTGCTTGAATGCCCCCATGCATGCCAGCACACCTGCCTGAATACCCCACCTGTGGCTGGCACACCAGCTGAATGCGCCACGGCGGAAGGTTACTCTGGTCGAGCATGTGGCAGAAATTGCATATTTTCCACATCTTTCTCAATGGTATATAAATGCTCTCTCACACACACACGGCGTGGGTAGGCAAGCTCTCTTGAGACCAGGCTGTAGGCGGCAGCGGGGTGATGTGGGGTGTGGGCTTGGTGGTGGAGGGGTGGCTCGATTGGCGGGGGTGAGCCGGCTCCAGAGACACAGCAGCAGTGCGCCGGCAGGACAGCCGCAGAGGGGCTCAGGTGGCCCAGTGAGGCTCAGGGAGCAGAGGGGTGGTCTTGCGCGTGGGCTTGGTGGTGGAGATATGGCTCGCGCAGATCGGGGGGCAGGGATGAACTGGCTTCAGGCACAAGGCGGCAGTGCGCTGGTGGTGCAGATGCAGAGGGGCTTGGGTGGCTCAGCGAGGCTTAGGGGGTCCCATTCTTCACTAGTGAGCTCCGGAGAATCCGGATGAGTGTCCCGAAGTGTGTGCTGAATCCTTTGATCCCCGGCGTGGGTACATAGTGCAGTCTTCTGTGGCTACGGGGTGCCAAAGGAGTCGCAAGGATAAGCATACACACACACACACGGCCGGGAGTGGGTGGCACTGGGCTGGTGGAGGGCGTGTGAGAGGGGGCATGGGCCCGGACCTGGATCGGGGGTAGGCGGCTCGACGGGAGGGGGTGGAGAGGCTGGCGCTGATGGACAGGGTGTGGGAGGACGCGTTCGAGGAGACAGACCATGCCACGCAGGATGGATTGGGTGGTGGGACGCAGAAATCTGGGGGAACGCAGCGTGAGCGGTCTGGGCAGGCTTCCGGTGGAGCAGGCGAGGCAGGCATGATGGCATCGAGGCTTCTGGAGAGCATGGAGGATGTGCGGCGGAATGCGGAGCATCTGAGCACTGTGGAGGGTCAAGGAGGGGGCGCCGCCGAGGCGCGATCTGGAGGGGCGCGCACAGGCGGGCTCATCCAGGCAGGTCAGGGCTTGGGACACACAGTCGGCTGTGGGGATGGGACCCCAAGTAGGAACAGTGCGGCACGACAGTTGTAGGGCGAATGTGGAGCGCATTGCTCAAGTTCGCAGCTTCCTCGCAAGGCAATCAGTGCGAGGGCTTCAGTCATGTGGAGTTGGTGCTGGGGGTAGAGGGCTACAGGCGCAAGTTGGTGGCGGGGGCGCAGGTTCGGATGAGAGCGGCCCAGTTTATCATTCTCAGCCCCTTGGGACAGCCCTTGGGGATTCTGGCCGTGGCGTGGGTGGGCAAGCTCTCTTGAGACCAGGCTCTGGGGCGTGTAGGGGGCAGCAGGGTGGTCCCGAATGTGGGCTTGGTGGTCAAGAGGTGGCTTGAGTGGCGGAGGTGAGCCGGCTTCAGAGACACAGCAGCAGTGCGCCGGCAGGGCAGTCGCAGAGGGGCTCAGGTGGTCCAGTGAGGCTCAGGGAGCAGAGGAGTGGTCCTGCGCGTAGGCTTGGTGGTGGAGATATGGCTCACGCAGCTCGGGGGGCAGGGATGAGCCTGCTTTAGGCAAAAGGCAGCAGTGCGCTGGCGGTGCGGATGCAGAGGGGCTCGGGTGGCTCGGTGAGGCTTAGGGGGTCCCATTGTTCACTAGTAAGCTCCAGAGAATCCGGATAGGTGTCCCGAAGTGTGTGCTGAATCTTTTGATCCCCAGCGTGGGTACATAGTGCAGCCGGTCTTCTGTGGCTACGGGGTGCCAAAGGAGTCGGTCCAAGGATAAGTACACACACATATGTGGGGATGGGACCCCAAGTAGGAACAGTGCATCACGGCAGTTGCAATGCAAGTACAGGGGATCGGTGGCGGGTGCTCAAGATCAGATGGGGACAACCCAGTTTATTATTCTCAGCCCCATAGGACAGCGCTTGCGAATACCGGCCATGTCGTGGGCAAGCTCTCTTGAGACCAGGCTCTAGGGCAGGTAGAGGACCGAGGGGTGGTCCTGAGCGTGGGCTTGGTGGTGGAGAGATGGCTAGAGCGGCTCGGGGGGCAGAGGTGAACCGGCTCCAAAGACACCGCAGCGGCGTGTCGGCGGTGCAGTTGCAGAGGGGCTCAGGTGGCTCAGTAAGGCTTAGGGGGTCCCATTCTGCACAAGTGAGCTCCGGAGTTCCGGATAAGTGTCCCGAAGTGTGTGCTGAAACCTTTGATCCCTGAGGGAGGGTACATAGTGCAGCTAATGCTTTGTGGTTATGTGATACCAAAGGAATCGGTCCAAGGATAAGCCATACACACGCATATCTGCATTTGTATATAACATATCCATGTGAATGCAAATCAGATGGAATTCGCGCTGCTATGGATCACATTCGTAACAAGCTGCTTGCCTCCGTTCAATTGAGGTGATGCCACAATGCACAAGCTCATGCACTGTGTCCATCGCCGTGTGATGCAGGAAGTTCCGAGAATATGTGATGACGAGGAGCGACATCCGGGTAGGCCGATATCCCTGGATCAACCTCGCTTGGCGCCGTTGTTTGACGTCAGATGAGATTGGAATGTGGCGGTGCAATTGTTTTCTATAGGCTTGCATGGTTGTGTATGGACCATGCTTCTAGGAATATTGTTGAGTGCAGTACATATGATGTGCAGGAGATCACCTCGAGCTATACGGGAAGACTAAAGTGAAGGGTGCTTATGGAGCATAGTGCTTGCACCGCCAGATGTCGTGTTCACAAAACCGTGTCCTCGTGGGAAGTGCGAGAAACGTTGGCATGGAATCGATGCTCATACTTGAGTGTGCCATATCTGCTTGCAGGAGATCATCTCGAGCTTTATGGGAAGACCAAAGTGCAGGGTCCCCATGGAGTTTAATGCTAACACTTTCAAGGAGTAGCCGGAATCATACATGGTACACATGGTATACATGGAATATGATATGTATGCCATTAGATATCCTAGAGACGAGGCACGGAGAAAATTGCAATCAGTCACATCGGAATCTAAGTGTTCAATTCAGTGGAAATCAGTGTATATCGAGTCAAAGTGCTGCCCGATTTTGTTGCAGCCGCTCCGCCCAAAGTCTCCCCATTATCATTACTCCGGAGTGTCATCGTGGCACTTGATGTTTGCCTCCTTTTTGGTTCAAGAATGTGCCTGGGTCGAAGAAATCAGAGCACCATGCCGCTTGCGATGTATTCGAAGCTTGGGGTAACCCTTCGTCTATCTGCGACTGTACTGCAATTTGTTGCAACAGCAAATTCTAATGATCGCACCTATCATCAGTAAGATGGAAGCAAGAAATAAAGAGGATGATTCCTAATAATACTAATATATATATGCCGACAGTAAGGACAATACGTCCAGAGATGTAGTAACTTTGCGGATCGGGCAAGTAAAAAACAAGGGCTACTCCTTTCATAGCGCGCCTCACGCATAAGCTCGTAATGTCCAATCCACGTGAACAGATCAGCATGAAAAAACACCTCACATGTGTTTCGAGCTAACACTCACAGTCTTTGATACCGGGATCTGAACCGAGACTCTCGGAGCAGTTGTCAGCGCCCCGAAATACGACTAATCGCGCGCAATTAATCTTGGCTCGCGGTGTTAAGAATTTAGTTGCGACTAAAGTTCTAATAAAAACCTCGAGCCAGGTTATTGATATATTCCTGAATAAATCATAATAAAGCGCATTTAAGCCGGTAGTAAGGACCAAGTCCTAGGAGTGTTGTAACCTTGCAGAGCAGGCGAGTGAAAAAACAAGGGGCTAAATACGACATCGTAGGATACAGTTGGAAGCGAAATAAGTTTATTTACGGTTTGTGCCATACTGACAATTGACAGGTAAACAGGTAACAACTAATCAGCTGAGAGCCTGTGACAGAGCCCATTATAACTATAGCCTAGACACTTAATATAAAAATCGTGTTGGAGGCGTAGAGCCCGCTCCCGCCACCTACACATACTGATAGATAACTAGATGTACGCGGTTTGACATTTCGCTACCTGCAGTGCATCCTTGCCATCCACATAGAGTTCATGGTATTTGTGTTTCTCAGCTGTCAACGTGAGAGTAAGTTGGATATCATCAGTATAGAATGTTCGCCGATGCACCGATTAGAGCATCTTCTTTTGAGCTTCAGAGTAGGCAGCTACGTTGTTCTCTAGTGTAGGAACATTATTGTATCATCCACAGAACAAACATCGGCGGGACGCGGATATGGCCTAGTTGGGGCCATAATAATGAACTGATGTATAGTAATAACAATGGTGTGGGGTATGTAATTTAGAACTGGGGCTCATATTAGGACTAGGGCAGCCATCTGTCTATTGTTGTGGGCCGATAGCAGGACTAAGGCACACATCGTTATATTGCTGTGGGCCAATAGTACGACTATTGCAGACATCTGTATATTGCCGTGGGCCAATGGAGTAGGACTAGGCAGACATCTGTATCGATTGTTGCTGCGGCCCAAGGCTCCAGGAGCTGCGCAAAGGCTCCCTCGCGCCGTAGCTGGTGTAATTCGGTTCGTTTCAAGTTTTAATTCACTGAGATGTTGCGTGTGTAACAGTGAGTCACCTTACTTGGATTTCCAACTGTTCATCAAGTAAACCTACTCTATATAGTGCGCGTCGCCCCCTCTGATACAATTCATATCAGATGCACCAATTAGAACATCCTTATTCGGATCATTCGTATGCAGATCGAGTATTCTGCTTCAGATTGTCCTCTATGATGCATTCGCTGTTTCTTGCGGTTCCCCCTCCTACACGCAATGCACATATATATAATGTGTGTATGTATGCATCGTAATTCAAATGTACCCCTGTTTTCCTTATATTTTTTCAAGGGTTTAATAATGTAGTATGCGCGTAGGCAAATGCCATATATGGTAGTATGCGCGTAGGCGAATGTTTCTAATGTAGTATGCGCGTAGGCACATGATTTAAATGTAGTATGCGCGTAGGCACATGGGTTCAATGGCAGTTTGCCCGCAGGCAAATGTCGAGTTAATTGTAGTTTGCCGTATGCAACTTATTGTAGTGTGCATGCAGACCGTGTGGGCACGACGCTTAACCCTTCATGATATTGCATGTGAACATTATTATGTAAATTCAGCCAGTAGATATCAATATCTGACCACAATGAACACATCTACCAGTAGGATTTGCGAGATAATGGTGTTTTGGGCGACAGACAACAAAAAAACATCGAATACGAACAGTTCTTCGCTGTTTATTGCATAAAAAACACAATTTTACAAATCCAACCGGTAGATATGTTCATTGTGGTCAGGTGTCGATATCTACCGGTTGAATTTACATAATAATGTTTACATGCTGCAATGTTATGAAGGGCCAAGCGTCGTGCACACGGTCTGCCTACACACTACAAGTTGCCTACGGCAAACTACCATTCGTTCATTATTTGCCTACGGGCAAACTATACCATTAAAATCATTTGCCTAT
This sequence comes from Cymbomonas tetramitiformis, assembly GCA_001247695.2. Taxonomy (NCBI): domain Eukaryota; kingdom Viridiplantae; phylum Chlorophyta; class Pyramimonadophyceae; order Pyramimonadales; family Pyramimonadaceae; genus Cymbomonas; species Cymbomonas tetramitiformis. Next base: position 34,378 of record LGRX02022043.1, read on the forward strand.
GCGGCCGAAGACTACCATTAAGGGCGGCGGAACTTTGCTCGGGGGGAGGGCAAGATAGAACATCGATCCTGCTAGGGGTACCCCCCCGAAAGCGTTGCGCTAGGGAAGGGGGAATATTCCATTTCACCATCGAGAATCACTGCTAGCACGCACTCACGTATTTCCCGAGTTCTTATTGCGTCCTGACAATCTTTCGAGGCCAGGTCGGTGCGCATGCATGGCACACTTGATCGTTGATGGGGTGGACTATTTGGTTGGAATAGAAAAGTGACAATCCTAGAATACAAATTTGAATTCTTAATTCTGGAATACAGATCTGCCTAAAAAATTCTTCCGCCTTTCAAGAATGATACAGTATTTTCCAAAATTTCCCCCACTCGGGATTTGTGAACCACTTTGGTGAGTAGGTGGCCTCACCAAAGTGGCTCACCAAAGTGGTTCATAAAATTCACACTGCTGTAACGCGTAATGCGCTGGGTATTCTGAATTATTGACGTATTGAATTCTGAATTATTGACGTACTGAATTATATGACGTTTTTGTATATAATCTATATTTGGGAACTACCGTTTTCCCGACACAACTGACATGGCAAGAGAAATCCAGCGCAGATGAATATGGCAGTTCGATTAAAATATTTTTCACGGCTGAAATCGCTCGAAAACCCATGACGTGTTAAGTACGAGCGCCCGCCGCATCAAGCCCCCCTTTATTCTCTTTTCGTGATTATTACTGGTCATACGAGCCTGGAAAGGTCCAACGTCCAACTCTATAGCCGATCGATGTGGCGCAACATCATTCACGTCTTGGATACATTACGTGATTCATTAGACGGGCGAAACTCGGAACTATAATCTCATTCATCTGAACCGTGCACTGAAAATGTAGTACTATCTGCATTTAATCGTGCGTCCCCGCGAAAAGGTTGAAGTGGGGTACCCCACATTTCCTGGGTGGCATATGACTGTTTTTTTTTGTACGGTTTGTCATTTTGAGACGCAAAAGATTTGGTTTGGTTTTTGACAGATTCATCTCGCATACGGCATACGTATGATACTCGCAGTGTCACTGTCCCATTTTACAGCAGATGTCGTTTTGAGCATTTTGCGATGTACAGATGTTATTTGTTAACTATGCAGTTTCAACTTAACGCGGAACGCTCTCTCTCTCTCTCTCTCTCTCGCAGTGAGACCCCGTACAGCCAGGCGAAGATTTTTAAGATTACGTGTTCATCTAAGTGAAATTTTCCTATCTAATATTATCACATATTTCTACTGAGTCAGGGGGTATTCGCTTCGCAAAGAATGATGACCCCTTTCACTACTTTTGGAAGTCGCGAAAATCCTAATAAGATCCCGCTCAACATACCCACATGACCGCGCCGGCCCTTAGCGAGAATCGTGGTTGGCCATTCAGACCGTACGAATTGATATTGAAAGATAACACATACGAGATAATATGTTGGTAAGCCGTTCCCTCATCCGCAGCGCATACTTGCTTGCAAGCGAGCGCGCAGATGAGGGACGAAACCCTAGCGGAAACGTGGACGCGGTTGACATCCGCGTTTTTGCTAGGGCTGACAGCGCGCTGTCAGATGCTCAAAACGTGTTCGTTATGCGAATATGATATGTGTGGTACGCTTGTGCTATGCATTGTGCTTTCATGCGGTGCGTATGTCGAGCCGTTCACTCGATGCGTGGCCAATGACCCCCTCCCTTGCGCGGCGTTCCAGATCCCAGATTATGCACGGATCTCGCGCGCGCAAAAAACATGTTGTTCCTAACACACCTAAAAATAAGTATGCAAAGTTTCGATGCTTGCTGTGTATTGCTCAGACCTCTACATCAAGCTGCTGGACAGTGACTTACGGGTCCGTAAGTCACTTTCCAGCAGCTTGAGGCGAAGGTCTGAGCGAGAACAGGTGAGCGGATTATGTTTTGTTCGACGTGAGCACATGACGGAGGCTAGACACGTCATCATACCACGGATATGCGAATGGAAAATATAAAATTTGAATTTCACCAACAAATATTTTAGTGAACATAAACCTTTGGTATATTCACTATATCGCGGCCAGATTATTGGCTGAAAAAGATATTCCCACACGACTTGTATTTATTGGTCATAGAGACCACAGGCTTTCGCTGGAAGCGCTTTCGCGTTTTTTGCTCTTTTTCCGCATTTCCCCAATATTTCCCGATATACATATATCCCTTTGGCAACATTGTCATAATAATTTTTCGAGGGACGGTATAAAATTTTCAGTTTGCATTTTAAAATTTAAAATTAAATTCTCTATTCTAGGATTGTCACTTTTCTATTCCGAAATAATAATTTTTCGCACTTGATGTACGTCCCCCGACCATGCAGGGCTGCGGCTCATGAATGCACGGGGCGTAGCCCTCGTGGAAAGTGAGGGAGGGAGCAGCCTGCTGCCTCGAATCATTCTAGCACGCACGTATTCCCCGAGTTCTTGCGTCCTGACAATCTTACTCTCGCATCTATTTAAGCACTAGAATCATGTCCAACCTTGCATCCATGCAGGCACGAGAGTCATGTTTGCCCTCGCTTGAGTGATTGCGAGAGGCTCCCCATATGATGGGCCGAGTCACCGTGTAGAGAGCCCCCTCCCATGTGATGAGCTGAGACATCGTGCATACTATTTGAGCTCGATTAGAGTTTGGTATGATTAAATGTGTAGTGGATACGGATCATCGATTAGGTGTCGCTTTGAAGGATGTTGGTTTTGGATTTGTTTCGTAACAGGTGCTTATTGAGTCCGCTTGTGAGAAGTTATCCAAGTTCAAGTATGATGGTGGCGATGTCGGCGCCGAGACGGTGAATCGACAACGTGATAACGACTACGTTCCATTGCGAGCATGTTCTTGGGGGAGTCTTGCAGCGGAGGTGGAGGCGGTGATTCAAACAGCACAAAATGCTCGAAATATATCGGCACCTTTAATAACTGTCAGCGACGCTACTATACGGCATTATTGTGCTGCGAGGAGAGCGAGGTCATTGATTGCGCGGAGGCACACTCCGATAGCGGACGTCGGTGTTCACAAGCTTCAAGGCGAGGCGGCCGTGTTCAACATCGATGCGCCATTCAGCCATGCTATGGTCCGAGAGTTTGAGGACAGTTTCTTTGAGTTGTCGGACCAGAACATAATGGCGGTACTCCGTCCGAGGTTGGGATGATCGTGCAAAATGGAAGTCGGACAAGAAGTAAGCCTTCACGAGGCGCAGCACCGTCATGATCATGAAGAAGGAGGTGAAGAAAGCGCCATACTCGGACATGCAGGTGGTGTTAGGCGGAGCTGTTGCAGTTACGAACAGCATCATTTTATGTTTACCCTTATCTATGGATGCTCTTTTCTTTTCTTTTTTCTTTTGGGGGCATCAGTGAGAAGAGAGGCCGGCGTGCACGAAGCGGGCGTACGCGGTAACTCGACTTGAGCGTGAGCGACGGAGTACGCCCACTCAACAGTATAATGATTGGCACATGGTCACACAAACACACGGTCCGCTAAATCAAAGGCTTCATGAGATCATGCACGGCAAAGTTCTCACTATCGGATGGCGGGTTTGATCACAATGTGGGCAACTCTGAGGGTCAGGTACGTGACGACCAAAGATCACCTACGAAGTGATCGGAACTTCGACGCGGACTATCAACGGGCTGCTGGATTGAGTGCGTTCAATAAGGCTGAACGTGTGAATGCGGCGGAGACGAAGGCGGTGGCCAAGGCGGATGTCCCCTCGCTGCTGGCATTGGGGCGACCTTCGACTAGTGCGGACTTGGAAAAAAGTCGGCGGGGCTTTCAGATGGCGATGCCGACGGCTATTGGTGGTGGATCATATGGTAAGGGGCGTATTATAAGGGCTGTTCCATTAAGTGTCGCAAAAGGGGGCGGGGGGTCGAGAGATAGTTACTGCCGTCGGGGAGAGGTGTTTTTGTCCAGGGGGGAGGGTCAAGGGGCATGTCCTATTACCCCCCTTCCCCCCTGCGACAATAGATGGAACAGCCCTAAGCTACGCATGATATGAGGGGGTTCCGCACTCTAACATTATGTTAGATGCGGAACGCTTGGCAGCGCGAGCGATCATGGCGGTGAAATCTGAGAATCGACGACAATTACCGATGGCGAGCACGGTGCGTCCTGTGTTGAAGTATCGCGATCTACATGGGAAGAGTGATAGGCTGGAGTTTCAGCTTTGTCGAGAAGCATGTGCACTACCTAGTCGCCTGGGCCGCTTGTGTATTCGGCGGGACTATGCTCCATTTGCAGACAAGCTGAATTTTAAGCCTTGTGATGGACGAGCTTGGCGTGGTCCTCGCTTACCCTTTGTGGTTGTCCCCAAGGCATGCCGAGAATGGGTGATGATGGTCATCATGTGCGAGGATCTTGGAAAGAACGTATTGATCCAGAACTAGTCAACGCGCCACCCTCCACGGAATTGAAGAGGTTCTTCAAGATGCAGAGCACCCATCCATCTCCCTCTGAAGAGGTATGTGGTATTTTGGCCACCCAAATTATTTTGACTTGTATGTTAATGGGGTAACCTATGTGTATATCATTTATGTGGCACTGATATAATTATTGTGCCCTTGGCTTCATTTAATGATAGGAATGTAGGGAGATTGGATGTACATGATTGTAAATTTGTGTTCAAGTAGGGTTGAATTATCATGAGGATTGTTTGTATGGAATGTGTTATGCAGGTGCGGTTATCACGCATGCTGTTCCGTGGATCTTATCGGGTGTCACGACTTCGACAGTTTTTAGTGACAAGAGAATGAATGATTTCATGAAGGAGGAAGAAAGGAAAGAAGCGGCATCCGATATGGTTCGTCGCGATTTAGATTTCCGTGAGATGCGCCTGGTCGTTGAGAAGGCCATTCATTTATATCGTCCGCAGATGGTAGGCTTGCAGCTTGGTGTTGGGATCAAGTCCAATTATGTACGCATGCTAGATGATGACCGAGTTGCTCTTAGTTCATTTGGCACGAAGAAGGAGTTAGTTGAACGCTTGCATGAGCACATGCAGCACATTATCAATATATCTGGATTGAAAAAAAAGCAAGTGTATGTAGATGTCGCAAGTCCCTCGGCCTCTGATGATGTGGATATGGCGGCGGTACCCTGTGAGAAATGTGGTTCTCCCGATGATAGTGTGGAGAATCCCATGATTTTGTGTGATGGTGAGCATCACGAGCACGCGGGATATCATATTCGATGCCGTTCACCAGCTTTGAATTATGTTCCATATGGTACTTGGGGCGGGCGAACATTGCTCGGGGGGAGGGAAGATAGGACATGGGATACCCCCCTAACAACATGCACCAACGCCTGGGGCTACCCGGCAAGATATGCGCCAACGCCCGGGCTACCCCTAGCAGCACATTTTTCGGTCGGGGCAGGGGCACCCCCTAGCAGCTTGCACGAACGTCTAGGGGGTTTTGTGTACCCCCTAAGAAATGCAAATTTTGTAGAGCGCCCCGCGCCAGAGCGCCAGAGCGCAAGAGCGCCAAAGCAATGTACCCCCTAAGAAATGCACATTTTGTTCGCCAAGCCATCACCATTCGCCTCGACATCAACGTCAACATCAACACAAGTCGAAATGTGCTTGAAATGCGACATAATGCGACCGAATTAATGCTTACCCTAAGATTTAAACTTGTCATATTATGGTGCTCAATGAATACGCGGGACATTAGTATCCGTCTCACTCTCAATTCTACTTATGGCATTACCGCATACGACTCATCCTCGCTAGCGCTATCATGCCCCGTGGATTTTGAGTTAATATAAGGTTCATCCACATTTATGCACACTCACACACTCACACACACGACACATACACACTCATATATTAATGTATACAAATCACCATTCCATATATTTGTGACCTACTTGACTTGTAAGCACAGATTATAGTGATATATATATATATATATATAATGTATTATCCACAGGATTCTTAATTTCATGTCGCAAATATAACATACATGATGCACAAAAGGAGAGGAATTAATGCATTAGTGTAAGTATATGTCTTCCATATGCACCAATTCACTCACAAACATTTTCCATTCATCAAAATATCCACTATATAATTCCATATTACATATTCATCAATATTGTTACAATCTTACTTCCAAGGATGTAAGGTTACTAATTCTACTATCATACTATTTTTGTGCACCTCGACTCCGCTTGTTGAATTATGTGACTAGGTGCCTCGATCCTTTCGGGATGTCAGCTGCCTTCTGCCAAGAGTTGTATGAAGGGTCATCATATCCCTTCCACTTCACCATGTAATTCATGCAACACCTCCAATAGTCTTCTTATCTAGTACCTCTTCAATGATGAACAAATTGGCAGCTTTACAAACGGGGCATAACCAAGTACCAGAGGGAACATAATACAGAGCGGGTGACAGGCAATGCATATGATATCCTACGTGACCTGCATGATCTCCATTACACAATATAATGGGATTTTCCGCAGAGTCCTCGGGAGAGTTACATATCTCACAAATCTTGGTCTGTACATTCTATATCTAAACAATCACCTGATCGATTGTTCATAATGATATCATTGATTTCTTTCCTTTTCTTATTTGTAAAACATAAATGTCTTTTTGATTTCCATGGAGCAGATTCTAGATCACTCTCGTCACATTCCGAGGACGAATCCACAACTCGGTACACCTTCTGACGATCTAGTGAGAACATATTAATGATGTGCGACATGTGGCTCATGCAAACGCTCAATTAACTCCTTCTTTGTTCCAAAAGAGCTCAGCCCGATCCGATCATCATCAAGCATACGAACATAATTCGATTTGATCCCCGCACCATGCTTCAACCCTTTAATACTTGGCCGACACAAATGAATCACTTTCTCCACCACCAAGCGCATCTCACTAAATTCCAGATCCCGTTGAATAGCCTCTGATGCAGCCTCTTTGCGCTCCTCTTCCTTAATGAAATCCTTCATTCTCTTTTCACTGAAGAATCGACGCAGACGAGCGACACCATCCTTCGAACCAGGAAATAACATGCCTGCTAAGCGCGCCTGCATAACCAAAGGTCTCATCACACAAAGTAGTTAATACGAAATTCCATCATTCACCTAAAATGACTCTGCCTACGATGCGACATGGAATGTCACTTTGATTACTTTTCTATCAAGTTCTGTGGAAATGAACACCCTACTAGTACTCAAGGCGTGGGCACCATCGGGAAAGTAATTCCAATTTGAAAGCACACTTGCATGCACATATTATACACAACACAAAGAACACATGCGAATACCGGCCATGGGGATTAAATCACAAACTTTGCATGCAAATCACATGTCTAAGTTAAATGCTAGCGCAAATGTACAAATCAAAGCTGGCTGCCCTTGAATAATTCCTAAAACGCGAGAACTCCGCAAGTTCGCGCGATATAGGAACCACACCGAGGCCAGCTGCCCCCACCCCCTGCAGTTGTGCACATGCCTATCATTACACGTACACAATGAAAGCCGTGCATGCTTTGCCCGTGCAGTGCCCTCGCAGGTGTGTGGTGGCTGCCCTTGAATAGTTCCTAATACGCGAGAACTCCGCAAGTTCGCGCGATATAGGAACCATCCGAGGCCAGCTGCCCCACCCCCTGCAGTTGTGCACATGCCTATCATTACACGTACACAATGAAAGCCGTGCATGCTTTGCCCGTGCAGTGCCCTCGCAGGTGTGTGGTGGCTGCCCTTGAATAGTTCCTAACACGCGAGAACTCCGCAAGTTCGCGCGATATAGGAACCATACAATACCGAGGCCAGCTGCCCCCACCCCCTGCAGTTGTGCACATGCCTATCATCCCCCGTGCGTACACAATGAAAGCCGTGCATGCTTTGCCCGTGCAGTGCCCTCGCAGGTGTGTGATGGCTGCCCTTGAATAGTTCCTAAAACGCGAGAACTCCGCAAGTTCGCTCGATATAGGAACCAAACAGTACCGAGGCCAGCTGCCCCCACCCCCTGCAGTTGTGCACATGCCTATCATCCCCCGTGCGTACACAATGAAAGCCGTGCATGCTTTGCCCGTGAAGTGCCCTCGCAGGTGTGTGGTGGCTGCCCTTGAATAATTCCTAAAACGCGAGAACTGTGCCCGTGGGCACTACGACAGATGCTCGGAGATATGTTTTTGATTGAACATGCAAAGGTACACAATTCGGATTTTTATAATATACTGGATCAGGGCCAGATTGAGGTACAAACGATAATTCGGTTCCGAGTTCTGAAGGCTAAACACTTCTCAAGTGCTCCACTTATTCACTCGTCACTCAGGTTGCAGGGTCAACCACTCGACAGCCGATGTCACACTTCGGCTCAACGTTCAATTCCCGATCCGATCTCGTTTCTAATTCCGATTCGTCATTCTCGATTCAGATGTTATGCCGACAGACTGACACGATGACTGCCCCACAGTACTGTCATACTACTGTACTGTCATACTGTCATACTGTCATAGCGTCATACTGTCATACTGTCATAACCTTGATATCTGATATTCGATTTCATTGTCTTTCCAACCCCGATGCGAATCCGACCATTCTTCGAGGGTCTGACTGAGTGCCACGATGACACCCCCCACAGTACTGTCATACTACTATAGTGTCATACTGTCATAGTGTCATAGTGTCATGGTGTCATACTGTCATACCCCGGACATCTGGTATTCATTCTCATCGTGATTTCAAGCCCAATTTCACTGTCATCGTGCCAATCCCAGATTACCCCCGATGACACACATACGGACGCATAGGCATATCGGCTCACGCAGTGCCTCCGGGCACAACTCTCCCCCCCTTAGGAGTGGTCTACCTCCTGGGATCACTCCGCTAAGGTACCCATCTAAGTTCCAGTTCTTAGGTTTTCTGGTTCCTTTCTGTTTCCAGTTCTTAGGTTCTCTGGTCCCTCTTCGAGCACAGCTTGCCTGCCGCTACCAGGGCACCACTTTCACGAAGAAGGGTGCCACTTGGAATCTAAAGCGGGTCTTGAGTCTTGCGGAGGCGTAAATGTCGGAAAAGTTGTCGCAGCAGAAGTGCTGGCACGGGATATACACTCGCGGATTGGCCCGCTCCAGTCTGCTGCGGGTGAGGTCCAAGCTGAGCAGTTTCTGGATGAGCACCGGTTGCCCATCTGCACGCACACGGTGTTGAAGCAGTACAGCGTAGCAGGGGCGTGGGTGGCGCTGAGTTCGTCCATATGCAGGTGGGCTTCATGCACTGCGTACCGTACATGCAGTAGGTACACACCAGCGGAGGAGGGAGCTGGCGCATCATAGGGCGAAGCCGTAGCGCGTTAGGGAAGCGACCTCTGGGGTTTTCCATGAACCAATGTTTCGGCTCCAGGTAGTCAATGATCTGCAATGCTCGTCGTACGATTTTGTCAGCCTGGGGAAGGTCAGGGGGTCCACCAGTGGTGCGCGCTTGACTGTACTGCCTACAGGGGGGACTTGCCCAAACGACATCGAAGAATCCAGGCGGGTATTGTTTGTAGTCCCATTGTAGGATGTCACACACATGAGTGGGTTGCCAGATATGTCCGGAGTCAAGGGTCACCACTGAAGCGGAGGGAAAGCAATTTAGGAATTCTCTCTCTACTGAGCCAGTACCGCTGAAAAGTACGAGAATCCTGGGCGTGCGGGTTGCTTTCGTCTGTATCGCCAGCAGCTCTGTCACCAGTGCCAACGACCCATCTTCCACGCGCTCTTGACGTTCCCACGGCAGAGGGGTATCATATTCCATCTGTTCGAGCTGGTCCAGTTCATCGCAGGGATTAGTGATGAGGTGGGCCAGTTTCATTCCGGCTTGAGCGGAGTGACGGCCACGTTGCTCGCGTCGCCGAGTGGCTTCGTCGCGAACTTGTGCTTCCATGTGCAGTCTCGCTTGCTCGAATTCACGAAGCTGTTGAAGTGGACCTCCGCGTTCAAGTTTGTCACGCGTCCTCCATTGGTCGTGAGCTTTGGAGTAGCCAGTCCAGCGAACCTTCCACTCTTCCACCTCTTTTCCTCGAACAGACCGCACCCGACGTGCAAGAATACGCTCGACGTGTGCTTCCTTCTGACCATCCACTACCACCTCTTCAGGTACTGCTAGGTGATCGCGTGCGGCGAAAGCATCTTGACCGCTGGTGTACGGTTTGAGGCGATGTTGAGCAAACACGTCGTGTATCCGCCAGTGGGGAGGGAGGCGTAGACGGTAGGCTACTGGAGCTCCCCTGTCAGCCTCTGGCATGGTCATTTGTACATCGCTGAAGAAGCGTTCGGTCACAGGGACTGGTCCATGCCAGCGCTTGGTCAATTTCCTGCAGATGGAGCGATCCATCACCTTCTCCGTAAGGTGTTTCGCCTCTATCCAGACCAGATCTCCAACAGCATACTCCCGCTGCCCGTGCCTGCGATCAAACTGTTCGCGCTGTCGCTGTTGAGCCAGCTCTAACCGCTGTCTGGCGTCCCGCAGCTGCGACGAAAATTTCACGGCCACTTCGTGTGCGGTGCCTACTCCCCCAGTTCGTCGTCCAGCGGTGGACTGTGCGGCCTCCAGGAAAAGGTCCAATTGCGACAGCGGCGAGAACCCGAACACCGGCTCAAATGGCGTGAAGCCAGTAGATTCACTCCTGGAGTCATTGATCGCGAACTCCACGTTAGTGGTGAACAGATCCCAGTCCTCCACATTGGCGTCTACGAAGGACCTGAGCATGTCCTCAATAACCCTGTTGCTGTGTTCCGCCTGGCCGTCAGACCGAGGGTTGTACGGCGTGGTACGAGCCACCTTCACACCCATCAGTCTCATGAGCTCCTGCCAGAAGGCATCTTGAAACCGCGGGTCACGATCAGAGACAATCTTCATAGGCGCGCCATGTAAGCGCCACACCGAGTCAAAGTAGATTCTGGCCACCACGGCTGCGGAGCTGTCGCCGAAGTTCATCGGCACAACGTGGACCATCTTCGTCAGCTTGCAAGTGAAGGCCACGAAAGCGTCATTGCCTCTCTCTGATACCGGCAGGCCGGTGACGAAGTCCACCGCGACATCCTGCCATGGCCTGTTCGGGATGCTGTGAGGGTTTAGCAACCCATCCGGGTAAGTTCCCCGCGGCCTCACTGATTGGCACACCGCGCAGGATGCAACCCCGGTGCCCACATCTTCCGCGGCACCACGCCAATAGAAGCGTCGCAGCACCCTTTCCAGAGTCTTGTCTCGCCCAGTGTGACCCGAGGACAATGACTCGTGAGCATGACGAATCACTACTTCTCGAAGTGGAGAGTCCTCCCCCAGCACCAACTGATATCTCCCTGCCGCGGTCCTCCAAACCACTTCACCCACCAGCCTGAAGTCCTGTAGGCATTGGTGTGGTGCCGCCTTCACTTTCTCCCGCAGCGAACGAAGTGTCCCCTCTCGGGTGTACTCCGCTTTCAACGCACGCAGGAACTTTGAGTCCGACTGTTGGGAGGTTGCGTCTCTGAAGGCTGCTGCCTCACCTGTCCTTATCACAGCGGGGGCTGTTCGCGGATGCCTCACGCGTGCTGGCTGTGGTTTGGCGGGAGGGGCGTGTACTATCAGAACAGGCCAACGAAGGTCGAAGGCCTTCCCATCTGGGTTCTCGAAGAACTGATTGGGCTCGCCCTTATCATCGTGAGTAGGGATGACCTCCACAATCTGCATATTGGCCTTTCTGAAAAGTTTGCGCCACACGGGGAGCTTGGACTGGTGATCTGGTAGAACGAAGACTGCTGAGGTGTTTTCTGGGTCTGCCTTCCATTCTGCGATATACTTGTTCAAAATCGCCTCCACTGTAATGTGCTTGGAGTTATATGGAGGGTTACACCAAACCCGAAGGCCCCTCCATTTCTCTGAAAGGCAGTCTGTCCAGAATCTATCCGCCTGTCTGTTGCGGCCGCCAAAGTCACAACAGGCGTCTACATCGAAGGGTCCAAACTTCTCGGCGTACTTCGAGGAGTACTCTGCTCGGACACGCCAATTCTGTGAGTCCTCTGGGGGAGTCTGCCGTTTTTGTGGGTGAAGGACCGGGGATGGAGCTGACTGCTGGGGGGCCTGCTGCGGGGGTGGTGAGCTCGCTGGCATCTTCTCAGTGGGCGCCTCCGATGCGTCAGCTCGTGATGTAGGCGTTCGCGTCTTCGGTGACGCCAACTGTGGAGGCGCTGGGGTCGTAGAGGCTTTCCCAGCGCGTGACATACTCCTAGTTATCCTTATCTGAGGTGGAGCTCGGTCAGGGGGTTCGTGTGGAGCTTCTGTCGGCTTCGCGCTATCAGCTTCAGGCCAGTCAGGCATGTCGAAGTCGAGGTGATCCTCCTTCATTCCCTTATAGAGCTTCGGATTAACGAGAGCGATGGTCTCCCCCATGTCCATGGCCTGCTCTGCCACGGAGAGGGTTTCCACTGCTGAGAGCCAACAGTCAACTGTCTGGGCCCAGTGGGGATGAGCCGCGGGTGGTGAGCTGGAGAAGCATTCAGACTCCAGCGTTGCCAGAGGGTCTTTCGGCAGGTCTGAGGTGGGGTCGATCACTCCTGCCTCCTTCAACCCCTCACGAACGTCCTTGTCTTTGAAGTCGGGTCTTCTGGACAGGGCGTCTGGTACCAGCAGTAGCGCCCCTTTGATGTACTCCATTCTCGGGACTCCCACCTCCACCAGATCCATGTACCAGCGTGCCTGTCTGCGGCTGAGCTCTCTGCCAGGTTCCATCAGCCATTCAAGGGGGCGGTGATCACCCTGGATGCGGAAGTTGGTGAAGATGAGGTAATGCCGCCAGGTGACGGTGGTACAATGATGCAGGGCACCTAGTTCACGCTCGCCGGTGTGGTAATTCTGTTCGGCGGCTGAGAACTGGCGGCTCTCGTATGCTATTACGCGCAGCCCAAGACCATCTCCATTGTCTTGCATCAGTACTCCCCCAAGGGCGATGCCGCTGGCATCCGTCTGCACCACGAAAGGTGCTGTGCCGTCTGCGGCACCCTTAATGTTGGGCAAGGCGAGCACTGGCGCTGATGTGAGGGCCTTCTTCAGCTCCTCGAAGGCCCACTGCTGCATGGGACCCCACTCCCAGGGTACGTCCGACTTGGTCAACCGGGTGAGGGGCTGGGCGATCTCGGAGAAGCAGTGAATGAATCTGCGGTAATACCCCGCCAGGCCCAAGAACTGCCTGACGTGGGTAACCGTCTCCAGTTCGGGCCAGTCCCTCACTGCAGCCACCTTGTCGTGTTGGGGTCTGCAGCCATCCGCGGAGATACGGTGGCCAAGGAACCGCAAGGATTTCTTCAACAGTTGGCACTTGGACCTCTTGAGGAAGACGCCCTTCTCCCTGCACGTCAGGAGCAGTTGTTTGACGTGTTCGTAGTGCTCTGCAGCGGTGTTGCTGAAGACGACCACGTCATCGATGAAGATCCGGACAAATGGGAGATGGCCCAAGGCCCGCTGCATCCGTCGCTGGTACTGAGACGGTGAATTCTGCAGCCCCTGCGGCATGACCAACCACTCATATGACCCCATCTGGGTGGTGAAGGCGGTCTTCTCGACATCCCCTGGTGCCATCGGTACTTGCCAGAAGCCATCCACCGCGTCAAACGAAGAGAAGAACTTCGCACCCTGCATCTCGTCGAACATCATCTGGATGTCTGGGAGAGGATACTTGTCCTTAACTGTCTGGCGGTTGAGGAGCCGGTAGTCGATTACCGGTCGCAGCTCCTTGGGGTTCCCCGGTTTGGGGACCATCAGACAGGGAGCTGCATAAGGGCTGGAAGAGGGTCGGATGTAGCCCTTGGACATCAGGGTCTCCACGCGTTCTCGAAGTTGGCGGAGTTCCTCTGCGGACTTCTTGTAGATGCGCTGGCAGGGCGGCCCCTTCTTGCTCAGCTCAGGGTCCAGGTTAATGTTGGCTTCATCTTGGGGGTCATGTCTGAGTCCATCAATGTTCGGTAGAGCAGTCGTCATCTCCTTCTTGTACTCCTCACCCCAGAAGTCCTGAAACTTGAGGGTCCACTCAGGGCCCACTTCTGCGTCTTCAGTATCCGCGGCGGGTTCGGCGTTCTCAGAGTCGATAGCCGTGGCTGCAAAGGCAGAAGTAGTATCATCGGGGGACTTCTCGGCCATCATGAGCCAGGCGGGTTGTATCCCCGGGTCGTCATTGCCGCGCAGCTTCTGCGTCTCCGCGTACACCGGGTACTTCTTCAACTGGGCGGGGGTCAGGAACACCTCATCCACCAATCCCGCACAGGCCGTGCCCTTCGGAGACTTGTCTCCAGATGCTTTCCCAGGAGAACAGCCTGTGATGGTGACGCGATCTCCAATCTTACCACTGCGGGACTTCCTGAGGAAGGAGACGGAGCCATTCCCTTCGTAGCCCAGAGTGACAGGAGAGTGACTGCGCAACCACCTTCCGCCAAGGATAACATCCACCTGTATGCCCAGTGGTAGGATCCGGAGGGCAAGGGCGTTCTCCGTATAGGTGCCCGTGGTGGTGTGCGTGTTAAACTTGGCGTACGCGGTGGCGCTAGTGATCTTCACAGATCCATCCGCCAAGGTGACTCGCATCTCGGAGCCGGCTCGTGTCGTGAGGCCACATCGCTTGGCGCTCTGCTCCGAGATGAAGTTGTCAGAGGCCCCCGAGTCGATCAGCACCTTGACCGTGTGCCCTCTGAGGGTTGCATAGAACACCAGCAGCAGCGGTCCTTCTTCGTCATGTGCCGCTGCGAGGGTACCCTCAATGTCGGTCTTCCACTGAACTCCCCCATCTGTGCGTGCGTATGCTTTTGCACTTGAGGTTGGGGAGGAGGTTGTCCGAGGCCTCGCGGCATTCTTCCAACGTTTGCCTACACGCGGCGTAGAACTCCTCATCCAGCAAATCAACATCTTCAGTCGGATGACTGACGAGGTTGTCTACACTCGCCGTCAACAGGGTGCCCGCTGAGGTGCATTCGCTCGAGGTGGGGCTGACATGAGTGGTGTCGCCGGTGGTAGGGCTCACATGGGTGGTGTTACTGGTAGTAGGGCTCACATGGGTAGTGCCGCTAGTGGTAGGGCTTACATGGGTAGTGCCGCTTACTGTGGGGCTCACGTGGGTAGTGCCGCTTGTTGTGGGGCTCGCATGGGTAGCGACACTGTTGGTGAGACTGCCATGGGTGAGGGGATCCTCGTCATGCTGAGGGCTGCTAGTGGCGGAGTTGTGGGCGAGTTGGTGGGAGCTCTGGTGGTCAGTTCTCGCCTCAGGGGTCCCAGCTGCTGCCATCTGCTGGGTGAAGCAGAGCGAATTGACTGAGGACTCCTCTTCCATCACCTCAGGGTCTTCAGCGATGGGGTGGCTGTCGAGACAGGGCGGCGCTTCATCTGCTTCATGCGTTCTGACGGTGGTCATCTGCTGGGTGAAGCAA
>LGRX02022047.1:0-10689 GCA_001247695.2 Cymbomonas tetramitiformis
TGCGCCTGCGCATGACGTGTGTGAGCCGAACGCCCACCAACCCGACCTTGTCTACAACTCTACACCCCCTCCAACTGACGACGGCCACACGACAAACGACTCTCCCTCCCATGACCTCACATCATCCGCCCCTCCCACGCGCTGCGTACACAGGCTGGGTGTGATCCCATGCGTGCAGAGCTGGCGCGGGTAAACTAGAGGGTGCGCCTGCGCATGACGTGCGTGAGCCGAACGCCCACCAACCCGACCTTGTCTACAACTCTACCCCCCCCTCCAACTGACGACGGCCACACGACAAACGACTCTCCCTCCCATGACCTCACATCATCCGCCCCTCCCACGAGCTGCGTACACAGGCTGGGTGTGATCCCATAAGTGCAGAGCTGGCGCGGGTAAACTAGAGGGTGCGCCTGCGCATGACGTGCGTGAGCCTAACGCCCACCAGCCCGACCTTGTCTACAGCTCTACACCCCCCTCCAACTGACGACGGCCACACGACAAACGACTCTCCCTCCCATGACCTCACATCATCCGCCCCTCCCACGAGCTGCGTACACAGGCTGGGTGTGATCCCATAAGTGCAATGCTGGCGCGGGTAAACTAGAGGGTGCGCCTGCGCATGACGTGCGTGAGCCGAACGCCCACCAACCCGACCTTGTCTACAACTCTACACCCCCTCCAACTGAACAGCCACACGACAAACGACTCTCCCTCCCATGACCTCACATCATCCGCCCCTCCCACGAGCTGCGTACACAGGCTGGGTGTGATCCCATAAGTGCAGAGCTGGCGCGGGTAAACTACACGGTCCGCCTGCGCATGACGTGCGTGAGCCGAACGCCCACCAACCCGACCTTGTCTACAGCTCTACACCCCCCTCCAACTGACGACGGCCACACGACAAACGACTCTCCCTCCCATGACCTCACATCATCCGACCCTCCCACGAGCTGCGTACACAGGCTGGGTGTGATCCCATAAGTGCAGAGCTGGCGCGGGTAAACTAGAGGGTGCGCCTGCGCATGACGTGCGTGAGCCGTACGCCCACCAACCCGACCTTGTCTACAACTCTACACCCCCCTCCAACTGACGACGGCCACACGACAAACGACTCTCCCTCCCATGACCTCACATCATCCGCCCCTCCCACGAGCTGCGTACACAGGCTGGATGTGATCCCATAAGTGCAGAGCTGGCGCGGGTAAACTAGAGGGTGCGCCTGCGCATGACGTGTGTGAGCCGAACGCCCACCAACCCGACCTTGTCTACAACTCTACACCCCCCTCCAACTGAACGGCCACACGACAAGCGACTCTCCCTCCCATGACCTCACATCATCCGCCCCTCCCACGAGCTGCGTACACAGGCTGGGTGTGATCCCATAAGTGCAGAGCTGGCGCGGGTAAACTAGAGGGTGCGCCTGCGCATGCCGTGCGTGAGCCGAACGCCCACCAACCCGACCTTGTCTACAACTCTACCCGACCTTGTCTGACCCGACCATATACCATTGCACGACGAGCCAAGAGACATGCCAGTGGTAAACACGCGCACGCTTGGCTCAAGTCGACAACCCTGTTAAGGGGACACCATGGCACGATCGGCCTTACACCAAAGACGGACTGGAGTCCTGGCGCGCATAGCACGACGAGCCAAGAGACATGCCCGTGGTAAACACGCGCACGCTTGGCTCAAGTCCTGCGCGCCCGTTGAGGGGACACCATGGCACCATCGGCCTCACACCGAAGACGAAAACCAGACCTGGAGTCAGTCACCGTGGAGGACTTCGCATCATAGGTGCGCGATGTCAGTCAGTCACCGTGGAGGACTTCGAATCATAGGTGCGCAGAGTCAGCCACCGTGGAGGACTTCGAATCATAGGTGCGCGGAGTCAGTCACGGTGGTGGACTTCGAGTCTTAGGTGCGCGGAGTCAGTCACCGTGGAGGACTTCGAGTCATAGGTGCGCGGAGTCAGTCACGGTGGAGGACTTCGCATCATAGGTGCGCGGAGTCAGTCACCGTGGAGGACTTCGAGTCATAGGAGACCTGGCGCGCATAGCACGACGAGCCAAAAGACATGCCCGTGGTAAACACGCGCACGCTTGGCTCAAGTCGTCTCACATCTGAACACGCCTCCTAACTGTACTACTTCCACCAGGCGCCCCACACAAGCAGATCACCAATGGTGATTCCGGCACACCCTCTGAAGCTCTTATGCTTAAGAAACAGATTGGACGTGGTTAGCAGGCAAAGAAGCGCACCAGGTCAGCTTGGGAGACACCCTCCACCTCCCCCGCCTCCTGCGCAGGGGTAGCCTCCTGCAGAGCACAGACCGTGTGCCACGTGAGGCATGCTGCGGACCGTGAGGTTGTGTGGGCTCCAAGATGTTCACGTTTCTACATGGAAAAAGCAGGCAGCTGAGTTACGGGAGGAGTGACTCGGGAATGTCAACGGTCCAAGAACACTTACCGCAGGCTCCTGGGGTGCAGCAGCAGCTCCACCACCATGCCCACCGGGGCGCACTGCAGCAGGCTGTGTGAGGCACGCTCCAGACCGTGAGGTGGTGTGATGCGGCGGTATGAGGCGCAATTTAGACCGTGAGGCGGCGTGGAGCACTTTTTAGACAAGTATGTGCATAAGGTACAAAGATCCGGCGCGAGCATGCTCTACACGAATATTCCCCGCACAAAGAACGATCATACCCGCTCCAAGATGTTCACGTTGCTACATGGAAAAAGCAGGCAGCTGAGTTACGGGAGGAGTGACTCGGGAATGTCAACGGTCCAAGAACACTTACCGCAGGCCCCTGGGGCGCATACCGAGGTCGACCTCCATATCCGCATACACCGCGCACTGCAGCAGGCTGTGTGAGGCATGCTCCAGACCGTGAGGTGGTGTGATGCGGTGGTATGAGGCGCAATTTAGACCGTGAGGCGGCGTGGAGCACTTTTTAGACAAGTATGTGCATAAGGTACAAAGATCCGGCGCGAGCATGCTCTACACAAATATTCCCCGCACAAAGAACGATCATACCCGCTCCAAGATGTTCACGTTCCTACATGGAAAAATCAGGCAGCTGAGTTACGGGAGGAGTGACTCGGGAATGTCAACGGTCCAAGACCACTTACCGCAGGCCCCTGGGGCGCATACCGCGGTCGACCTCCATACCCGCCGGCGCGCACTGCAGCAGGCTGTGTGAGGCATGCTCCAGACCGTGAGGTGGTGTGATGCGGTGGTATGAGGCGCAATTTATACCGTGAGGCGGCGTGGGGCACTTTTTAGACAAGTATGTGCATAAGGTACAAAGATCCGGCGCGATTATGCACTAGACACATATTCCCCAAAAAAGAACGAAGATACCCGCTCCAAGATGTTCACGTTTCTACATGGAAAAAGCAGGCAGCTGAGTTACGGGAGGAGTGACTCGGAAATGTCAACGGTCCAAGACCACTTACCGCAGGCCCCTGGGGTGCAGCAGCAGCTCCACCACCATGCCCACCGGGGCGCACTGCAGCAGGCTGTGTGAGGCACGCTCCAGACCGTGAGGTGGTGTGATGCGGCGGTATGAGGCGCAATTTAGACCGTGAGGCGGCGTGGGGCACTTTTTAGACAAGTATGTGCATAAGGTACAAAGATCCGGCGTCAGCATGCTGTATACAAATATTCCCCCAAAAAAACGAACATACCCGCTCCAAGATGTTCACGTTCCTAGAGCGAAAGAGCAGGCAGCTGAGTTACGGGAGGAGTGACACGGAAATGTCAACGGTCCAAGAACACTTACCGCAGGGCCCTGGGGTGCAGCAGCAGCACGATGCATGATGCTGCCGCCGACGCTCCTGGAGGGCCTCACCGCCCGCGCAGAAGCACCCACCTGCGACACCGTCGAATATTAACAAACTGGCCAATACGCATTTTCCCTATAAACTTTACAAGCATGTCGAACACCTAGAGGTAACCCACCTGCCCTTCAGGGGCTCGCATGGCCGCCCCAATCAACGCTGCGCCACGCGCCGCGGACTGCACGCCTCCCACAGGTCCATCCTGCGAGCAATCGCCAACGTAAACACATGCATGCCTATGAACCTAATCAAGGAAAACACCACTGCTGACTAAATAGCAAGCTAACAGCCGGTAGGGCTACGAGTGCAATCTGTTCCAAACCTGCAAGGTCCTTTGCCTCTTCGAGGAAGGACCGCTATCTCCCGTTTTTTCCATTGCAGCTCGCTGTTTTATTTTTTATTTTTTTGTTACTCTCTTGCGAGAGTCAACCGCTTGTTTTTCAAATTGTAAAGAACTTCAAGACAAACACGACTTGGTGTGGCGCAGGCAACAGGCGGGATATCTCGCCTTGCATATCATCATCGTGCGCAATCGATCGCAAGCGCCATCGACTCGTCGTGATGACGGCCATGGTCATGCATGCGATTTCGCTATCTTATTATCTTAGTTTATATTCATGCACTCATCACCTGCTTGCCATGGAATTTCTATCATTTATACCGCGACTGTATGCCTTCCCCCATGTTCTCGCAATTTATACACGTCGATTAGCCTTTCTTTAAATTTATACAAGCGTTTAGGCTCTCGATCTCAGATTCTCGCCTGTCCCCGCGGCTTTTAGGGGCTTTTAGGGGCGTGTTTAGGACACCAAATCCCAATTACCCAGCTTTAGGAGGCATTTTGACACTTTAGGACCATTCTCGATTTTTTAGTAAAACTTAGTGAATTTTAGTTAGAATCCTTGTTCAAGTGTGACCATCTCATAAGTGGTATATGGCTGTTTTGCCAAGACCTGAAAATAGTGTCTATCATTATTCTGTATGAGAGTCAAAAACACTGTGATCAAATCCTTATCATTGACACCTGGATAAGTGAACTGGAAATATCTGTCCACTGTATCCAACCAGACCCCTGCGTCCTGTCCTGTTTTGAATTCCCTAGGTGGTGTCATTTTCACCTTGGGGACCAAACTGGGTGGAACTGGTGGAGCTGGTGCTGGTACTGAATCTGCATCTGGATCTACAAAGACCATCGGAGGACTGTCTTCTGTATACTCTACTTCTGGTGCCTGAGGCTCATTGGCAGGATCCTTGTACCGGCTCATATCTGGTTTCATGCGACTGACATTGTCATAATAGCCTATGTGGTCATATCTGGTTAGTGTATCGGCATAACCAGCGATCCACTTAGGGACCTTAAACCGACTGTATGCATCGTATGAACCGAGTATGTCGAAAAACCAAGTCGAATGATCTGGGTTGATATCAGGAATCTCATGCTCTTCCTCTTCGATAGTAACCATCTAAAAACAAAACACAGCACAAAAATACCTTCAGCTAATTGTCTAACTGAGTGTGTGTGATTTATATGTTATATATGGTATATCGGTATGTTTACATACATGTATTATGTTCGTACATAATAATGAGGTAAGTATATATATATATCCACCTTCTTCCCCCCTCAAGGAAGTGTGTGATATAATGGCAGTTGTCAATTGCCAATACCTCAAAATAGCATGCATTCCTTATAGGAATCATCTGTCACAGTTCTTGGGTTGTTGCCCGATACATAATCATGTTTGTGTCGAAAACAGCATGATATGTAAATGCTAAATACGAAGTTTATCGAAATTATAGTAGCATTTTAGGGCATGTAATGTTACAGTGGCCCATACACCCAATAGTATGATTAGGGTGTTACATGGTATCAATAACCCTAATATAGGTAAAAAATAAGCAGTATAATTTTTTTGCAAAGGTTTTTAAGCAAAACTGCATTTAATACCTAAATAAATGTAAGGTGGTTTTCAGAGGGTACGTTACACCCCTGACACACACATTTAATTTTAGGGGTGTTACAGGGTGTTACAAGTGCTGTATAAATCAGGGAATATTCGTAAATAGCTGAATAATCAGATCAGCAAAAAAATCCACACACATTTTTCATTTTGAAATCATGCGTGGAGGATTTTTACGTATTTTGTTACAGCCAACATGTATACCCCTATATATTACACACCTAATATCTAGGGTGTTACACGAGATATGACCATGGTCATTATGTTTTTCTGATACCTTAATAGGTATAGAATCATAATTCAAAATAAAATGGGCACACATTTTTCATTTTGAAATCATGCGTGGGAGTTTTTTACCCATTTTACAGCTTTTTTGGCTATTTGATATATTGCCTTGGTGACATATCTCAGTGTATATGTAGAATGTAAAGTACAGAATCGCTGCAATAAACTTCACTTGTGCACATGATAAATTTCATGGCAAATAAGTGAATTGTGCTGTATATCAACATCTATGGTTGATAGCATTTCTGGGTTTTACTGATTTAAACCCATGGCAGCAAATGTACATCCTGGTGATATATAAGTTATCAACTTAAGTGGGAACATCCAGTTAGGAACATCCACTTTAGTGATATTTGTCAATCTATGATCTGTTCTGAGAATAGGTCTGTGCTCTAAGATTTATCAAATGATATTTCTTATTTAGAACATATCTGGACATTGCTTGATACAATCACAGCAATTTAACACAACACATTTGTATGTGTGTGTTGTCCTTAACAACTATTATCAGATGTCATATAGATACTGATCTGAGAGTTGCATGCATTTTGAACTGATCAGATCTGAATCAACTGTCAATATGCAACGTAGTTGTTGGTATTGCTCCAGCGATGATATGTGGAATGACGAGTGGACTGCACCCAACAGTTACCAGTTGTTTCATGGGTGCAGTATCTTGCCTTCGGGTCTGGAGATAACTCCATCCAGCCCTACAGCATCTTGTATTATCCTGCTCCCTTATCTATCGCAATCACTGACATTTTCCACGCACATGTGTTTGGAAAATGGTATGTACATTATCATACACATAGTAGATATTTAAGTTAATCAATTCACTTTGAATCAGTGAATGTTAATACATACAATGCAGTGTGTGTGTATGCATGCAGTGCTTACTGATTAGCACTTTTGTCAGTGTGTGTGTGTGTTAACTTTTACACACTTTACAGTAGGATATGTTCTGGATATTACAATATCCTAGACAATTCATCATGTAAGATAGTCAGCATACCATGCATTGAATACATCTAACATGATATATCAAGTTTAGGGATTATTGTAATTCCATAATAATCTCATTTACAAAATGAGTTGCTGGGTATATTTCACATACAGCTCCGGTGAGTATCCTTTCAGTAATCCACAGTAGAACAATATGTTGTCCGAGGAGTATCTCGACTCCACCGGGTCATATTGAGCTAATTACTATGTTAAGATTACTGAACAGGCACCTTATACTGTATGGGTTCTAATATAGTTTAGCATGCACTGCAATGTGCTTATGCAATGTTCATGTATCACAGCATGATGCTAGTATACCAGTTGCTATCGTGATCAAACTGATATATATATATTACAGCTGGCATCGTGATCAAGCTGTATTATTAATGCATGCACAATTCACAATGTTGCAATCACTCAGCATAAAATGTATACATGGTATAATAATGCATGTACTGCATGTTGGTGATTGCTGCAAGTGATGTGTGTGCATGTGTGCATGTGTGCATGTGTGTGTGTGCTGATCCACACACACATATTGTGCACACACTATTATATTTCTGATGAGCATGAATGCTGATGATTAAGAATATTTGTGCAGTTGATCTTAGCAACATCTCGACATCATCATCATCGCAAATTGAAATCTTTCATAGCACGCTGCAAATAACTTATGCAAAAGGGCGCGCTGCTGATGAAAAGCATATATTGTCGTCGCCATTCATCAGCGCATTATACAAGCGCTGACATGTATACGGATCAAAATTCCGTCGATGACCACTATGCCATATATCATTCTGAACAATTTTCGAGCGTGATTCATACAAGCGCGCGTATGTAATTGGCATGCATGCTGTAAGCTGCGATCCACTTCTGCAAAAATATGCGACCATCGCGCATGCTGCCAACTGCAAATTAGTATATCGCGCATCAACATGTATGAAGCCGTACAAAAAGCAATTTGGTGCAATCACGAAAATTGTAACGCTGCGCTGATGACTTTCCGCGCGGAAACGATTCCGCTGATGATTATGCTTCCACGTCGCATATCTTGATATGCGAACATGTATACATTTGCGAACCATTTATGCGAGTACGTCTCATTGCTGCGCAGATGTATGCCATATGCACACCTTATCGTGTAGTATGTGCGATCAGCTGTTTCTGCGAGTGCGCTTCTGTGAACGCGAAAATTTTCTCGCACGCTATCTTCGCTATTGCAGCAGATATATCAATATTCAATTTATGCGAGTGCGTCGCCTTATGTGCTCCGCAACCTGTCAACACAAATTAATGATATCTATGCGCTGCACACAATTGAGTTCTCGTTCGTGCCTTGACGAGCTAAATTAGAATACCATTATGTTAGGGCTGATATGCGAGCCCACAAATATTATACAATATATCAAATAAACACTGTGCTGTTGAACGGCACACACAAGTGTAACAGTCAAGCGGGTTGTGAGTTGCAGTCTCTGAATAAAAGAACTGCTGAAGCACAACGCTTCCTCACTTTGTACCATACGTCTCCCATCATCTTAGATGGTACCGCCATTGGGTTGTGAACCCGAGACGTAGGTTGAACGACCAGTATTGTAATAACGACTAGTTCGTTCATACTGTGCATGCGTGTTCCGCACATGCTTAAAGCCAAGATGGTTCTTGTTTGTATTCAAGATGTATCTTTGCTTTGCCATCTTCGAGTTCGACGTACGAACTCTCGATGACAGGGATGCCTGATGATGTGACATTATCATCTGGCGACATGTACAGTCATCGTCGACCGTACTGACGACTGTCATAATAATATATGACACGACTCGACATGTACAGTCATGGTCGACCGTACTGACGACTGTCATAATAATATATGACACGACATGACATGACATGGTATGACATGTCTGACAGGTATGACACGTATGACATGTATGACACATATGTCATCGGTCATGACCCTGACAGATCATGTCTAGGATGCAGCGCAGGATCGACGAACAGTTCCTCGCGAATTAGAAACAAATTCCAGGATTGGCACACGCGACATTTTTCGAATTCTATGTGCAGTCGTTCAAGCTGAACAGGTAAGTCTGCAGGGAAATGAGGTGCATTCATATTGGAGGTAGCGTGTTATGTAATCGCAAGCGCCACACTATAATACCTGCAGATGGCAATGCTTTCAAGGTAAGTAGCAGATGTTTGAAGGTATGGTTGAAGGTGCGTATGTCAGAAGAAACAAGGGGAAATGAATCTTCAAGGGTCGGGCAAGAGCTTTTGTACCTGGTCGTGAATGGGCCGCGGGTCGTGCAAGAGTAGTGTACTTTTTGTCCAATCAAATTCGTATATCTCGCACGTGCGGGATCACTTAGTCGCCGATTTTTTAATCAAAGACAAAAACACAACCGAGGCAGAAAACCTCATACACAGGCACATCAGCATATCGGCAACAAACACAAGCCATTGACGAATGAACATTATACACTTCTACCACATTGTTAACATATGTTTAAGTATACTATTCTTATCGAAAAGTAGTCGAAAATCTGCATATTAAATCTGCGAAATAAATACTACTAACCGTTGACCAACAAAAACATTGAGTCATTATGCTTGCAGGTTATCTATGACTAGCTAACGTGTTATCGTTGGCATGAGTAGTTGCTTTCATCCATACAAGAACTGCTACTAGAATATTTCGTTATGTATGCTACCTAGTCGCATTCTTGCACAGTAACCTGTTTGAACTCAGAACGCACTGTGCAGTCGCTACCATGTCACTCAGGCAAGCGTGCGGTGGGCAGGCCCACGAGGTGAAGCAAAGCATGGGATCCCAGAGTAGGAAGCTAAACATGTTTAAACATATATCTTGAAACTTACTTAGAATTATTCTAATCAAAATTTGCTACCTATCCAAGTTACTGCACAACATGTATCACCTAGCTACGAAACAACACAACCAGCAACGCAGCGTGGCTGCTTCCACTGACTCCGCATGCGTTGCCCGTTCCGACGACATCTGCGATTGCGTTACGCAGCAGGCCGAGTTAGTACAAACAGGCATCGCAGAACAAACCAGACTGACGATAAAATGCACAGCAGCGACAATGCGCAACAAATTACATGTCAGCAAACTTACTTGGGTGTGTCCTCTAGTGTGGCGACGGTTATGTCCTCACTGCTGCCGCCCCATGCGCACTGTGACCGAAACCGCTGCGTTGTTAGCACAAAGTAAATACACATAGCATCATATAGAACGAGAAACTCAAAATTTCAGCGGGGTGAGTTGGCTTTGAACCAACAACTTCCAGCCCGTTGGGCTGGTGAGAACTATGCACACTATCACCCCCTTCTAGGCATGCAATAAACAACATGCAGACGCATGCGAGCAAGCGCAACAAAACACACACTCATAAACAATACAAAACCCTCACCAACAACAAAATGCGAGTTACTCGTGCAGAATATAATCACAACATGAACACCAGCGAAAAATGCAAGCAGAACAGTGCAGCATGCTGCTCTGGGCTGGTCAGCGTTTGTATTTGTGATGGCGGCTCAGCGTGGCTTTCATCTTCTATCTGCACGTCAACAGCTACATCACCATG
>LGRX02022048.1:0-14962 GCA_001247695.2 Cymbomonas tetramitiformis
TGAAGGGGCTTCGGGCGGACAGTGAGGGGGCTTCGGGCAGCGAGTCACAACGGCCGAAGGCGCACGCCGTGTCTCGCCTTCTGCAACGTTAGCTCATACTGTGTGACGCCCCCGAGCAGCCTTCTGCTGCGTCGATTCGCCTTGGTTCAGCAAAAGTGATATACGGTAGAATGCCACCCTCAAGCATGGCCACCAACACTCTACCGAGGAGAATCTGGAGTGATACTGAAGCTGCGAGCGCTACAGTGTGAGCAGGAAATATTATCCGTTTTTCGTGTGCGCGCTCTCAGTCGGCATGTTTCCGCGCTCGACTTGCACTTCCCGCGCTTTTCGGCCCTCCACCTGACTCTCCCTACTGGTTACTCGAGCGCGGCCAGGGGGCCAGCCGGATTTCCCTGTAACGAAGTGACCAGGGTAAGAGCAACCCAGAACGTAGCTCGAGTCGACCTCGAAGGTGGTGAGTTCCACACAGCGGACGTTTGCATCAACGTACGATCCCGACAAGCATTATCTTAACCCAGGCCAATACGGTGAGGCGAGTCCTTGAGGTAGCTTGAGCTTGAAGGCTCAGTAACCGCAGGAGGGTGCTAGTCCGGAGATACTAAGGAGTTTGAAACGTGAGAATGGATTCAGATACCCTCACCGACCCGCGAACCCTCCCACAATTGCTGTACTGCCGAAGTAGGCAACACCACCGGCCCCATCGGCCCCACCGGCGGCCCTCGTGAGCAACACGGGCTCTTGACTACAGCAAAAGAACGCAAGTCTAAAACGTTTACCTCGTCTGTTTCTCCCGTCAATTTCCATGTTTCTGCGGGGGTCGGTGCCTGCAAGCGTCTACGGCCCCGGTCACTACCCACTCGCGTGCTTGCACCCTCGCTCACTTTCGTAAAAAACGCTCTTTCCTTAAGAGCAGGTCAGAGAGCGTGCAGTGCTGTGCCTTTAAGCCTGACCGTATCCCAATTTCTCGAGGCAAAGCAGAACTCGACGTGGACATGTGCTGTTACATCGGGTATCGCGAAGACGTTGGGGCGTAAATAGCCCCCACTAGCAAGCAGCAGGCCACTGAGGCAACTTCTACTGAGTGTCAGATCAAAAGGAATGCACGAAAATGCGACACCTCATACCCGCTGAGTAAATTCGAAACACCGACACCAGAATGACTAGCAGTCGCCCGAGAAGGAGAGCCGAGTATGCGAGACGTGAGGGACTCAAAGTGCTGCCCCGAGAATGGTTAGCAAGACCACAACTGCTTGCGAGCTGCGCTGCCGCTTGTGGCAGGTCATGTTTGACATCTCAACAACGTTCGCAAGAACGCGTTCACCCGCGCGCTTTTCAGGTGCGCACGTGCTGCATAGAGGAGAAGGAGAGCAGCCAAAGACGACGAACCTCTTCGCCCTTCTCTATCTGAAAGTCAAGAGGAATGTCGTTGCTCAGCTTGTGTGCGGCGACGTACACAGCCATTTCTCAAACGGCGCAGCGTTTGCCAGAAGTTCTTAGACAGCGCAGCGTTTCCACAGAGTGCGCCTATCAGCTGGAATCACTCCCGTGTTGTCAAACGCAAATATGACAGCTAGAAACCACGATGACTCACAACCGTTTTTCTCATTGTCCGATTGTAGTGATGATATTCGCGCCAGTCTTGACCTTGGTGTCCATTCACCTTTCCGAGCAAACGAAACCGACGCTGGCACTGCGCCGAAGCGTCGGCGAACACGGAAACCTGCGGTAATCACTTCAAGACTTAGTTGGTAGCAAGGCTACCCGAATTGGGATCGGCGCAATTTTCAAAATATACAACGATCTCCTGTAGAGTGGCACATGTCCCCTAAGAAAAGCTTTCCCACTCGACTGACGAAGTCGAGAGGGTTTTTACTTTTAGCAAACTTCGTACATTCCAGTTCATGTGAGTGACATGACATTATGACACTCGGTGGTCTCCCAGGAATAAGGAAGAATCCAGTAAGAAGCTCGCCCCTCGCCCTCCCGTCCGCTCGATCGTAGGTTGAACTCGAGCCGATGTCGCTCTTCGATTTTCATTTTCGATTTTGGATTTATTAGATTTTCGGTTTTCGCTTGCATTTTGCCATTTTCGAATTCGATTTTGATTTTCATTTTGCATATTCTTTGATATTTTGGTAAACATTAAAAAGATATTGATAAACTAATATCCAACTATTTTCTGAGGGTATCACATGTGTCAAAGCAAGATATCTATTGGGGACTCCCCGCGCAGGTTCAAATCCTGCTGGCTGCGAGATCCTGGGCAGCTATGGCCGAGTGGTTAAGGCGATAGACTAGAAGAAGTTGCTAAAATTTGTTTTGTATCCACGCGGGCTCTCATTCATTAGGGGTGCCCAATTAAAGTTGAGCCGTCCAATGTTTTCAGATCGGGAACATCGGAAGGTCCGAAGAGATTCCTGGGGAGCAACAAAGGAATGTATCGTATTTTGATCTCTGGAATCGTATATGGACTGTCGGATTCGGAAAATTGCTACTGTTAAAAATGAACGGACCAGTTTAAGTTGGGCAGCTCTATCATTCATGTTAACTTCGATGATCAATCTTGAATCTAGAATCTTGCTCGAGGTTGCGACGTCGCGTCGAGAAATGGCATCGAGAGCTCGAGAACGGAGACGAGAGAGAGCCGTTGACAATTGAATTCTTCAACGCCACCATTCGAATGCCACTGTCGTGTGACTGAGCACTTCCGATGCAACAAAGAAACGAATACTCATCATACTCGATACTCATACTGTGTCACTGGACTGTAAAGAGTCTCAGGGCAGAACATCACATGTTCTGTTCTGTCATCGGTGCGTCATGCCAACAGCTACAACTGTAGCCGAACAGCTAACAGCATGCTTACCTGCTCTAATCTCCCTCTCGTCTGTCGTGTGCAAACACGAGCAGGTACAGCTGTCCGGCCGCTTGCGGATGCATTCCACGAATCGATTGATTTGAGTCCTACCGAAATTTTCACGCTCGTTCGGAACATTTAACATTTCCCGAATTTCTTCTGAAGTTTCACACCTGCCTGCCGAGGATGGTAGGCATAAACTTTTCTTTTAAGCGCTTGCGTCGACCCTGACAATTTCGAAATCATCACTTCGAGTTTTCGCGCGAGACTAGGGATTCCTAGATACCAGACATCACACGTTCTGCTTTGAAGTTTCACAATGTCAGACAGCGACAGTCCAGATTATGGGGGTTTGAGGCCAACTCTCGTCAAGGTACCGTCGTACTGTTTTCGCATATGCCCTGTGGCACGTGAAGCTGTCCGATAACAGCTATCTTTTTGGTGCAGCGGAAGGAGGCAGTACCTTCGCATCCACTGTACGGAGATTGCCGCGATGAACCTTTCATATTGCATAACACCCAAACCTGTAGGGATCTCGCCAGCCAGGAGGAAGATATGGTCAGGACCGATGCGGAAGAGTTCGAAAGCTCCCACCTTAGCTCTGAGGAGGTAGGTTCCCGGCTTAATCCTCGTTCCCTTCGTTTTGTAAGTTGTACGACGATGCTGTAACGAGCGCTGAAGCGCATATATTGCATACACATACAATGTATGCTGATGTGCTTTGTTCTAACATGTTTACGGACCTCTCTATCATGGAAGCCATCTCTTGGATCTAACATCACGACATTTCGAAGGTCTCGCGTTCAGCACTGAGCTCCAATTTAACAGAATACCGTGTCTCCTGTTCCAGAAACTTAAGGACCAGGGTGAAACACGGATAAGCGGCGAACTATCTGCACATAAGCGAGCGAGAGCCACTGCTAAACGTGAAATCGTACTGGCTTGGATATCAGAGTTGGCCGGCTTAAGTCTCACGAAGCTCGATGAACGGGTGAGTTCTTCAATGCGTGCTCTACGTGATTTTGCTTTGGTAGATGTCTTACGTTCACCTCTGCAGGAACTTTTCGAGGAGCTTCAAGACGGCGTGGTATTATGCAAACTAATGAACTGTATACAACCTGGCGCCATAAAAAAGGTTACTTTGCACTGTCAATTTCCAGCGGTGCGGTGTCCCACTTGTCTGATTCCAAAAGTTTATCTCAGCAGCAAATGACCTAATGTTTCGCAGATAGTCTGGAATAACGAACAAATGAAGCCCTCCATCCGCTCTTATCAAGCCATGGAAAACGTGAACTCCTTCACTGTTGCAGTGCAAAAATACGGCCTTCACTCAGACGAAAGTTTTTCAAAAACGGATCTGGTGAGCTCATTCAGCCAAGTGCAGTGTATTTTCGTTAATAGCAGGGCTTTCGCTGTTATCGAGGCCGTGACGCTGCTTTACTCGCTGTTGGCAGGAGAAGCACTCCCCGATTGTAATCGATTGTTTATGCGCGTTAAGGGAAAAGTGGCTGTGCAACAATAAGGTACGGGGGACCAACCCTCTTCATCTGGATCCTCATCTTTGCACACTGTCACTGAGGCTGTTTCATCATATTTCAACAGGAATCCACTCCACTGCGACCTTCCGTCAATATGCAGCTTTCTGCTGGAGTGGACTACCCTTCACCCGAGACGCCCGAAAGTTTCTCCACTCGTCGAACTAGTTTCGCAGGCGAAAACTCGATGCCCATGGCCAAAGGCATGGTCACCCGCCTTATGGAACAGTGCATGACCATGCTCAAGGATGCTGTGGTCAGAGGGGAGACTAAGGCATTTCATAACGGAGTAGTTCAATCCGGTGGAGAATCGCCAGTTTTCCCTTCGTCGATCGGATATGCACCGTTGCAGGACGTGAGTACAAGTGTAGTTCCCGTGCTTGAGTTCATGGCACGCCAGTGTGAGAAGACTGTGGATGAGAAAAGAGCGGAACTTGCGGCGAAGTGCACGGAGGCAGAACGAGCATGGAGCCAAGTGCGAGAGCTCAAGGTGAATTCAAACTATATTCTCTCACTTTCTCATACAAGGTTTCTTCCGATGTTACATCTTCTGACAGGTCGAGTTCACCTGCAGGCTCAGTGCGAAGAGATGAACTTTCAACTACAGCAGCAACAAGAGCTTCCACCAGCCTCAGCTGCATGTTTCCCCCCTCGTGACGTGGAGGCTGAACTATCGTCAGTGAAACAAGATGTGGTAAGTTCCATCTCGTAACGTATGCTAGAGTTAACTTCAGCTGTCGTTATAAAGGGTGTTGCCTCACTCTTTCCCTCTGCATCAGGAACAGCAGGTGAGATCTGAGCTGCAGGTGCACATCGACAGTTTGCAAGTTGCTCTTCGCGAAGCAGAGTTTGCAAAAAAGCAGAGTGAACTGCGCTGCGGACACCTAGAGGAAGCTCTGCTCCACATGACACAGGAGAAAAATGAGCTACACCGAGAGAATAGAGCATTGTTCAATCAGGTGTGCACCGTTCTAGTTATATCTTATTTGTGCACCGAGAGCCTTGCTGCTGGTACGTTGCTACTGCAGACCAAGCAAAGATCAAGACTACTCGCCCAAGAAAGTTCCCATCCAGTAGATGGGAGCTTCTGCGCCCTTAGTGAACGAATGTGCCGAACGGATGCAGGTTCAAGATCTTCGAGGAAACATCCGTGTGTTCTGTCGGGCGCGCCCTTGTACGCCAGTTGAAGAACCATCTGTTGAGACGGTAAGTGTGTGAATAACCTACGACCAGCAAGATCCAAATTGCAAAAAAACTATTCAGATGTCGGTCGTCTCAACCACTCCTTGTTCGACCTGATGCAAATCTTCAATTGTGTTGTGCGCAGGGTCAAAGTGCCGAGGAGCAACTTGTGTTACGTGTTAATGAGAGAGGCAAGGAGAATAAAAAGCTGTTTACCTTTGACCGAGTCTTTCATGCAGAAAGTAAACAAAGTGAGGTATGCACTGGACCATGGCAGCTAAAAAGACTTTGGTGCAGCACTGATGGGCCTGTGCGAGGAATGGAGGTGCAAGGTGTACTCCTGAGGTGTATCAAGGGCAGCTTACTGTGTTTGGCAGGTGTATAGCGAACTGCAACCGCTCATCCGCTCAGTGTGTGACGGATACAACGTGTGCGTGTTCGCATACGGTCAAACGGGAGCTGGGAAGACCTTCACGATGTCGGGACCTGCCAAGATCACCGACCCGGATGAGCAGCGTGGTGTCATCTTCCGGGCACTTGAGGACCTCTTTCATTACAGGAGAAATTTGGTAATGGGACTTGCCTGTGCTTTCACCTCTTTCCAAGTTAAACATACTAACTTTAACTGAGTCCCCTGACACGGACTCTGTTTTCATTTCTTTCGATCAGGCAACACATTCACAGCGCTATCTAACACATAGAGCCTGTTTCCTGGACGATGATTTCCAGGCAAAGGTTGTCAGAAAGCATCGGCTGTGCACTCCAGACCGTTTTCTGAGATTCTGATCTGAGAGGAGGATTGGTTGGTAGTCTCATAGGCGAGGGTTGCTTTTATGCAGTCGATAGGCAGCTTTGAGGTTAGCGTGCAAGGCCTGGAAATTTACAATGAACAGCTACGAGACCTATTGGCCCTTCCTGGTACGGAGTCGAAGCGGCTCGATGTTCGACCGGCAGAGCGAGGAAGCACTTGCGTGCCCGACGCGAACACGGTACGCATATCCTGCCACGCTCACTCTGATGCAAGGAAGGTCTCCTATCCAGTCCTGCATGCTGCTGTGCGAAGGCTATCCGTGCTGCCTGCCGTACCTGCAACAAAAACTTGCCCATAAAGTTACTAGTCCAACCTGACATACATCACATAGAGCACCTCGCAGCGTTCTTCACCTCTTCATACATCTGGCGAAAGTAGAATTGATTTCTTGCATGATCGAAGTAAGTGTACTACCGATGCATCTTTTTGCAAAGAGACGGAGGTTCAACATCGAATGTTAGGCTGTTAGGCATGTGTGGGCGGATGTAAGCGGGGGGGGTATGTAGGGGTGTATGTATGAAGGATGTAGAGGGAATGTAGGGGAATTGTAGAGGGTCCGGTGTCGGGGAGAGGTAGGGGAGATGTCGAGGACATGCAGCAGGAAGTAGAGATGCGTAGGGGTTGGTATCACAGTTGGCCTTACGCCTAGGGTCCAGGTGCAATGCGCGAGGCTCCTCGAGGCCACCCCCGCGCATCTCCCTCTAAATTGCCCCTAATTCCCTCCGACGTCCCTCTGCAATCCGCATACATCCCTCCCGCACCCTCTCCTACATATGCCCTGCTTCTCTCCATGTCCCCTTCATGCCTTCCCCTAAAGTCCCCTGGCATCCCCAACCTCCCCTGCCCCTACTCCCCTCTAAGTGTGCCCCCGATATTTCTCCTGCTTCCCCCCCGACACTCCTAAAAAATACTCCTACATCGCCCCTACAATCCCCATGTATCCTTTCCACACCTTTCCTACATCCCACCTACTCCTACTTCCCCATAAAGTCATCCCCCATAAAGTCCCCGACACCCCGCCTACATTCCCCTACACCCCTCCCCCTATATGTTCAGTACCACTAGACACCCCAAGCACCCCTACCGCCACCCCCGACATCCCATAAGTGCGCCTATGCTAGCACAGGCGCGCTCATGCCAAAACACCGACTGGTATATGCCAGCATGAATGCACCTCGTGCCATCAAAGGCTGCGCTCATCATTTGATCATCTGATTTATCACAGCGCTGACATGCCAAAGATTTTAGCACAGGCGCACTCATGTTGAAATGTGCTGGCATATGCCAAGCGGCGCGCTATATATATGCTTGTACAACCTTGTATACACTATACACATAAGTATATGGTTGTGTATATAAAAACATTTATACTTGGTATTATACCTTTGATTATTGCCACTAATATATATATGAAGTATATTTATTACTAGTTCTTCTTGTGACAGCGCTAGGGAGTTTTTTTGAAACCTTTAGCATTCTGAAGTGGGTCAAGAGACTCGAGCCAATGTGTGCTCAATATGCACTAATTCGGGAAATCCATGTGAAGAAAGCATTCATACACAGGTATTGACAGGCCTTCGCTTTGGCATAGGAATGGAGAGCCGCCATATTCAGTTTGGCACAAGTCCCGATGGACGACAATCGGAAACGGACCTGACACATTGTAGGTACGCGGTTCCATCGGGAAGAGGGCTAGAGGCTGCTGCTCAGCAGGAATGCGTGGATACGCGATGTGGTGCCCTTGGGGACAGGTGAAGGTGGAGACTGCGGAGGACGTGATGGAGCTAATGAAGCGTGCAGAGAGCAACCGTGCATGTGGCGCCACGGCGATGAATGAGCGCAGCAGCCGCTCTCACAGTGTCATTTCAATTTTCGTGACTGGCATCGACCATGCTGGTCAGGAGCAGCAGGGCTGCCTCAATCTCATCGACCTAGCTGGCAGCGAGCGCGTCGGCCGCTCCGAGGCCACCGGCAGCCGTCTCAAGGTGCTAACCAGTCCCCACAGCAGGTGTTTCTGTATTAAGCGAATGGATTTGATGAAGGGCCTTCATGCAGCTTTAATGGATCAAGGATCCCCTTGTGGTGACCTCGACGGAGGTATTGGCTGATTTATCCAGGGGACTGTGTGGTGCATGGTGCGGGCAGGAAGCACAACACATCAACAAGTCCTTGTCTGCCCTCGGCGATGTGATCTCAGCGCTCCAGCAACGGTCAAACCACGTGCCATACCGCAACAGCAAGCTGACAACACTGCTGCAGCAGTCTCTTGGCGGTCAGGCGAAGACTCTCATGCTTGCTCACATTAGCTCGTGCAGTACTTCTACCACTGAGAGCCTCAGCACTCTAAACTTCGCCGAGCGGGTCGGCAGCGTGCAGCTGGGTGCCGCAAAGAAGAACCAGCAAGCAGGGCAGACCATGGAGGTGGCTTTTCCCAGAACCAATTGGCCAACACCGATTCCTTTGACTTCCACAGCGCTTTCGCTTTGTGGCTTGAAGGCAGTGTGTGGGCTCTGTATCAAATCCCACACTCTGCATGGTAGGCCCGGTGGGGCTCGTATTGCATCGCATGGGGAGGTTCCAAGTCCTTGCTTCTCACGCCTCATGTGCGCTTGCTGATTGATGCCTATGGATCATCAGGTCAAAGCCAATGCAGAGCGCATGGCAGCGGAGTTGCGGCAATACAAATCAGACTATGAGCTCGTGCTAAAGCAGCAGCAG
Organism: Cymbomonas tetramitiformis; assembly: GCA_001247695.2. Lineage (NCBI taxonomy): Eukaryota > Viridiplantae > Chlorophyta > Pyramimonadophyceae > Pyramimonadales > Pyramimonadaceae > Cymbomonas > Cymbomonas tetramitiformis. The sequence continues at coordinate 9,107 of LGRX02022048.1, forward strand.
GAGAAGGAGGTTGCGTACCGCGAGCTAGTGAAACAGCAGCAACAGGACCAGGTGGCTCGGGATCGGCTGCTGCAGGTTTGCTACGGCGCCTACCTCCCAGAGCCTCTGTCCCGTGCATTTGCATGCAGCCCCTACTGCATGGGCTGCTTGAGATGGGCATGAATGAGTGACGCGCAGGGAATGGCACTTGTGGGCCGATGGCGCGAGGTGTGCCCTGAAAGGTGTTTGATATGTGTTTGGTATCCAGTGTCAGCCGGCGCAATTTGTGTTACCATTCTAGCGCAATGGGTGAACTGATTGTGCCATCTCTGCATCCAATCCGAGCAGAGGAGATGAAAGCTGCATGCTTGTTGCCTTGATGTGAGGTATCTTATTAGGTTGCCCGAGATCCCATCCCACACAGCCTCGCAAACAAATTGAGCGCCCCGGACTCGTGTGTGGTATGTTTTTCGGCAATGCTTCGGGCATCTGTTCTCATCAGTGCCCAAGTGCTCTGCCACAGGAGATGGAGGATCTGCGTACGCAAAATCGTCGGATACCCATCGAGTCAACCATGCCCTCCTCCAGCAACGATGGTACCAGCTCTCAGGCTGTGGAGACTCAGCGCACGTATAGTGCCATCTCAGGTGCGACATGTCTGCCTTGTGTGCTTGCAGAGCCGCGGTGGGATGCCTCCTCTTGTGGCTGGCTGACTTGGCGCACCGTGTATTGCAGGGGCAAGGTCCAGCAGAACTTCACGGCTGCAGCCAAAAGGGGGTCCCATGTCCCCTAAGGTTCACGTGAAGAACCAATCTCAGCCTATCTCTAAAGCTGTCGTGGCTGCATCAAATACAGGGACGCGGACCAGTATCAGGTGCGCCAGGGGCTTGATAGTGGGTGAAGCGGATCTTGTATCTTTCCCTGGCGCTGCTGCATCTTCCGTGTTGCCAGCCACTTGTCATGGCGTCAGCTTGGGCCTTGGTCATGTTCATGCTTTAAGGGACAATGATCCCATGCGTGATCGGTGCAACCTTTTTCCATTGCTGTGCAGCACCTCATGATGGTTTCTGCATGGGACTATGGCATAACCTGTGTTGCATGCTACGATGTGTCTCGGGGATCCCTGTCGGCAGATGTGGGGCGCTTGGGTGTGGCAGTCGAAGCAAGACGCCGCTAGCGGAGAGCACATCCAACTCTGCGCACAGCGTGCCAGTCGACAGCTGTTCTCTGGCATCCATGAGCCCAGGTCAGGGTGCTGATTCAGAAATCAAACGTCCTGCAAGGTATGGCTGCTGCACAAAGCTGTGCATGTTGTGTTAGTCAACTGGCGCATCGGCAGTGTTCTGGTGGTTGGTGCAAATGAAACATCAGGCAAGATGTGACTGCCACACAAAGCGGTGTATATTGCGTTAGTCAACTGGCGTATGGGCAGTGTCATGTGCATGAAAAACCCTCACTTGATTGTGATCGTGAAACAGTGATTGTCTCGTTTTTGTATTAAACTAGTGGGGAGAAACTGTTGGGAGAATGGTGCCAGCTCTGGTGCAAGAACTACCACTTCTGAGGCGGATGATGTCAGCATGAAGGAAAATGCGTTGCGCTATGGTGCCACCTCTGCATCAAATCTTGATCGCAGTGCAGCTCCAGGTGTGACTGCCAGCATATTCATGTTCATGGAGGTGTGATTTGTGGCGCTGAAGTCAGGCCTTTGGTACCAGCACCCGCCTGGATTGTACCCTTCTGTGGATCGACGCAGAGGGCATTGCTCTTTGTCATCTGTTCCATCGGTCTGCTGTGCTTCAGCCGTTTCTCATCCACTTTGTCTTCCATTCAGTCTTCCAAAAGAGATCAAGAACAGGTGTGTGGGGCCGTCATTTACCCAAAGATGTGACGGGGTGGTGTGAAAAAATAGTCAACAGGGTAAAGCTGGCGTTCATTCAGCATGTAACCCTTTTCTTTGGGCATGGTTTGTTTGTTTTTTTGGTTTATCTGGTATGTTCAGATTTGGGTCATGGGTTGCTGTATTTTGCAATTGTTTGGGGGATATTGTACAAATGGCAGTGCACTGACGAAGCGCATGGGTGAAATGTGCAGGATTGGATACCACTGGCGCTGCTAAATTGAAGTCAGCAGTCCCTAGATACCGTGCAGGACCCATGGCATCACCATCCATGAAGCGGAGTGAAAAGGTGAAGGAGCCGAATTGTGAGACTCGGCCGAAATTAGATAGCCATGCCACAATGGTATCCAGAAGCAGGAATTTTTCTATGGGTAGCTCTGGCATTGGATCCCGGTGGGTATGATATCAACCAATTCTGGTTTTGATATTGGTGTAAGGACGGATCGTTGATGAAATGGCGCTCACGTATCTGCAGCCAAGAAATGTACTGTAAGAAAAGAAAAGAAGACAGTCCTTTCGGGTTGTGTGGCTTTGTGTTAAGGGAGCCTAGCCCTCTTACTGTAAGAATATTTCTTGAAATCTAATCTGCATGTATTATTAGGGAATGTCACATGGCTGAGCCCGTAATGACTCTTCATCTTCTGTCAAAATCTGGAATTTTGGAAACTGTAATTTTCGGCTTCACAGCTCTATGATATCGGCGGCGTTCCTGCAATCAGGCATGAAATTTCCTGTAATATGCAAGCGCGGACTGGACTTGAGTCCAATGGCCAAATGCAAAACTCAAACCGGATGGAGTGGCATATGCATGTGATTTTCCGTCTCAATGAACTCGGAAAATGAAATACTCTAATACTGCATGCAATATGCTTTTGTGTGAGTCGATTATTACATAGGGACATTTATGGACTCTGACTTGGTCACCGTTGATTCTGTATCGCCCACCTCGTATAAGCTGTGATTACATGTGCGCAATAGCTGTCCACACGCTATCTTCCCATACATCAGTGGCAAACATGATGTCGCCATGTACGACCTTGCCTGTTCGTTCTTCCGCCAAAAGTGGCGATATCGGCATCCATGATATGTGAGTACGCGGGCAAGGCGTTTAGACCAACAATCGCGGTGTGCAAAGGAACGCGGCGATGGTCACAGCCAAACAGGCGGTAGGTGTCCTTCCCAGAAGTCTTGATGCCCTAGCCTGACGAAGGTGTTAAACTATCTATCAAATACCTGTATAGAGTTATATCAGGGGGGTCTTACATCTGCGATGGCGGATATCATATACCGTACCGTATTCGTTGTCCATATATATCTCGGTTTATCATGTATATGTTGTCTATTACCGTATGTGGAAACTTTAAGACCTGCAAGCTATTGTCGTGAGGTCTCAAAATCGAAAGTTGGTTAAATGATATGCGGTCGGTTAGATCGAGATTCTAACACAGCACAAGTATGAGCTTCTGACCTACGGACCCCGCCAGCACCACCACCAGCACCTTCACTTTCAGCCTGGGGCTACTACTCCCCCCCAGCAGCAATACGTTCCACCGCCCCTGTATATCGCGTGTGTATGATCATCAGGGGGAGGATTAGGATATTGGCTGAAGGTTGAAAATGCTGTAATCAGAGTATCAGACTAAACGAGAATGTAATGGCATGCAGGATATACGGTATGAAGGCAGGGTTAGTACGGATCATCGCAATTCACAGGCAGGATGGAACGAACTTTGTAAATTCTCTGTTTGCTATAAAGCTGCACATATCTCTCGCAGATTATTCTGCATGCAGAGGCAGTTTGCCTCTGTCAGGCGTACAGCCCTCGACAACGAAACGGACGATACATGCCGTCAAGAATACGTTCCGCACGGATTTCGTTGTTGATGAATACGGGTTTTTGAAAATAGCGCTGCAAGGGAAAATAGCGCTGCTGAGGAAGATGCTTATTATGCCCGTCCGTACTACTGCTGATTTAGATGTTTCAAAGGTATTATTTACGGGGTTCAACTCATCATTTGATAAAAGCATGCGAGTCGCCCTCTACGGAAAACTGCGTGGATGCCGTTTCAGCCTATTCTCATAATTGCTCCGTCAGATGAATGCCATATTTATCGCACTCTGTGTGGCCAAACCTTTTAGGAACCAGATCATGCATTCGAATAGTGGCATCGTACAGATGCCACGCAAAGTCACCTCGAACCCACACATGCAAGTGTGGGGGGCAAGGACATGGTCATGTATAACATGAAAGAGCTTGAACCATGCACGGCAATGCGGATGGTCGATGGATGAACTTGATGCATGTCGCTAGTGGACTTGCCAATTGATGGATCCTCCTACAATTATCCCAAAGTAGATGTCACCAATCATCCTCCTGCAATTCAGAATCCATCACTTTATTTGCTTCTGTTCAAGCGCTGGCCATCAACCTGCACATATTTACCATATTGTAATATGTGTACGGTAACCATGATTCAGGTTTACACATCGCAAGACATATAAACACGGTAACATGATGTACATGAATCATGCGCCATATACAAAAAACAGTATAGATCCATAACTATACAAAAACCTTTCCTTTTCTTTAAGACCCCTTAAATCTGCCTTATTCATCCTTATTGACTGCTTCAGTCATGTCATACAGCTCATTCGCATCCAGGTCATCACGACCTCCTAGACGTCGTAATGAGAGTACAGTGTGCACTACAGCGGCGATCAGCAAATATGTGGAAAAATTGGACTCTAAGTTATCGGGGGAAAATGATCTTTCCAGCCTCGGCCAGAACACATTCTTCTGCCAATCATCAAAGTCCTGCAACTGTCAAAATCCTCGCAACCAATTCACCCCCAACACACTTAGTTCCCTGCATGAGGTCTAGGCACTTGCACTCCTGAACATCTCTTTCAGTGCCCCTAACTGAGTTGAGTGGTGTAAATGTATGGTGTCATGACTCACAAGTCGGGAAGTCAGGTGAATGATGATAATTCCTTTCCTTTACGATGACACATACGACGCATTATCGACTCGTTTTATACGATCAACAATGAAACACAGGCATTCCAGGATTTCGGACAGTGGCATCATGTCATCATAAAGCACTGCAATTGGTGATGAATCTACACGTTCCCCTGATATGATAAGACCACCAGTCACAATCGTGTTTTGATAACGCAAGCAAGCAAGTAAGCCAGTAAGCCAGTAAGCCAGTAAGCCAGCAAGCCAGTAGGCCAGTAAGCCAGTAAGCAAGCCAGTAAGCCAGCAAGCAAGTAAGCCAGTAAGCCAGCAAGCCAGTAAGCCAGCAAGCCAGCAACCCAGCAAGCAAGCCAGTAGGCCAGCAAGCCTGCAAGCCAGTAAACCAGTAAGCCAGTAGGCCAGTAAGCCTGCAAGCCAGTAAGCCAGCAAGCCCGCTTACCACTAAGCAAGTGCCGCTAGTAAGGCAGGCCAGTAAGGCAAGCCGGCAAGCCAGCAAGCTAGTAAGCCAGTAAGTAAGCCAGTAACCCAGCCAGCCAAGAGCCAGTAAGCCAGCAAGCCGGTAAGCCAGCAAGCCAGTAGGCCAGCAAGCCAGTAAGCCAGTAAGCCAGTAAGCCAGCAAGCCCGTAAACCAGTAAGCAAGTAAGCCAGTAAGGCAGTATGCTTCTAGTAAGCAGAAGGTCGGGCAAGCCAGCAAGCTAGTAAGCCAGTAAGTGTCAGCCAGCAAGCCAGTAATCAGTAAGCCAGTAAGCCAGCAAGCCGGTAAAGCCAGCAAGCCAGTAGGCCAGCAAACCAGTAAGCCGGTAAGCCAGTAAGCCAGCAAGCCAGTAAGCCAGCAAGCCCGTAAACTGCAAGCAAGCAACATAAGCCAAAGAAGCCCGTTTACCACTAAGCAAGTAAGCCAGTAAGGCAGTAAGCCAGTAAGCAAGCAAGCCGGCAAGCCAGCAAGCTAGTAAGCCAGTAAGTAAGCCAGTAACCCAGCCAGCCAGTAAGCCAGTAACCC